>JAXGGT010000169.1:5017263-5028815 GCA_035583425.1 Marsdenia floribunda | reverse complement strand
GCAAGAGACATCATTTATATCTTCTGTCCACTTACACCAACTAACATTGGCGTAATATCATAGCCCGTGATGAGGATAAAGATTTTCTAACACTAGCGTGCATGATTCCCCATAACACGTGGTAATAGAAAAGGGATGCTCGGGTGTAAAATACTTCTACAACAATAATGTATAGATAAAGATAAAACCAACACAAAAATGGGACCTTCATCTCTAACTTGCGTAGATCTGCTCTTGGGTCTAGGTGAGAATATGCATGCAAATTAAGATGAACAAAAAAATTGTCATTCTTTAAATTTTTCTCCCTGTACTACTGTTACATTTGTTCCCCATGTCATAGAATAGGAGGAACCTTACACCCGAACAGAATATCGCCGCAGGATCTTGCAACTCGCACAGGAGAAGAGATCTATTATATAGACACAAGCTACAAACTTGGTATTTAAGAAAGGGAAAACTGCGCCTCAATATTGTTGGACTAAACTACTTCAACGAATTGCAATCTAGTCGTTTTGACAGCGAGATGATCTGCAAAGAGTGGGAGTGCTGCGTCCCCGAAACAATTAAGAAAAAATAGGATATACTTAAACCTGCCGTTTGCTGGTCTGACAACTCAGACTCTAACCAATAATGTGACCTAGAAATGACAGCAACTAAGGAAAAGTTTCTGGACCAATATTGATCATCATGCTGAGTGGTTGCTATAATGGCTTTGCCCCAAATGAGAAAACCTTGAGGAAGCAAGTAAAGGTGCTTCTTCATCCACAGTCACCTCAGAAACAGAATTATTTCTTCCAGTTCTCAATCCACTTATATTGTTAACAATATCATCCGGCACATATAGATCAGACGACTTCTTTTCCATCTTAAGTTCCTGATAAATAAGAGTTGTCCAAACTTGTAAACTATAAACAACAAAGTAATCCCATATGGAAATTTGCACCAAAAGAGGAGAGCAACAGCAGGAGACAAAATAAAAGACTACGAAGGTATCATACTTCGGGAACATGGGAAATAAATTAGTTTTAGGAACATCATATGAAGGACTAAGAAAAGAACATTCAACTTCAAATTATCCTATTTCACATTATTCCATTTCCAGATGTGCTAACTTTTGCTCATCAAATCTTTGAAAGAAGAAATCATTTCAAAAGTATTCCATCCCCAATCTCCTGCTAATGAATGTAAGAAAAATGTAAAAATCCACAAGCACAAACAAAATACATATAAACTCATGGAACATATAGTTCCATCCAAAGAATTGTTAATTGATTCAGTAAGGACAAGTTTTGATAGCGGGAGTGAGTGTCGTAGTTGTGGACAAGCTTTAGATGTGTGCAATGAGTATATCAACACAGGCAATCACCAACACAACCAAGTATCAAGAAAATAAGAAGCTTTAACTACACAACAATAAAAATATATATGTAGAAGACAAAATGTTTTTTGAGATAGAACATCCACCTTTGCTGTTCTTTCAGCAATGCTCTCTATGGTAGGTTGGCATGCTCGAACATCTTTGGCTTTCAAGTAATTGTACATGAGCACACCACATATGGCTGTCAAGAATCCAGAAACATATCAAAGGAAATTTAATAATTTAATATCAGTTCATTACTTATTAATTCCAAACTTAAAGATGGAATTAGACGCACCAATGGCATAACCAACAATATTAAGGGTGGTAATTGTAGATTCAGGAAAAACAACAGTCGAAAGGGAAATAAGAATCCAATCCTTCAATACACCGGCCACTCGTATTGTCACGGCACTGGTTCTACCGATTACCAAGAAAATTGAGAAATTCAAAGCCAGAGCAGAAAGTGCATTTGAGAAGAATATCCAAAAGTTGAATTGAATCTGTGAAACTTCCATTCCAGGCTTCTCCAGTAGGTACCAGGGAATAAAGAGAAAAACAAAACTGCATCACAAGAGTAAGCTGATAAGGCATTGCAAACTGAATAATAGCCAAATTTCACATGCAAAGGGAAGAAAAGTATAAAATCACGAATTACAACTCTACTCAAGAAAATAAACCAGCTCACCAGTGTGACAAAATATAACTTTTTCAATATCTGTTCTGATTTAGATAACAGATTATTGACTTTGGGAGATAGGGGGAATTCTTTCATTAAAAATTAATAATAATAATCTTAGCATGAGTTCCAAGCTTCTAAAATATTCAGAATGTATTTACATAATTTCTGTTTTCAAAGTTTTGGAGAGACTTTCCTCCCTAGTCTCTCTACTCTCATATCCCATATGCACAAATTGAAATCCACAACAAATTCGACATGGCGCTGAATTTGCCCACCTAGACCACCATAAACCAGCCAGTGCTGCCATAATCTCTTCCTCTTTCAACGCTATTCAACCCTTTGTCCAAAAGGACAATCAATTTCTTTCCACCGGCTTCCTCTCTCTTTTCTACAATCATCTTCATCAGCTTACCACCACCAATGTCCTTTCTGACCATTGAGATGGCCACCTATTCTTACCAGCTACACTAGCTCTTGTTTGTCTGCTTCTACTCTCCTCTCCTCTATGTCTCTCTATTCTAGCCAGCAATCCACACCTCTCCTCTTATCCAATCCCTTGTATAGCCACCCACTTTATTCCATCATATCTTCGCCTCCCCCCCCCCCCCCCGGGCACCCCCACCCACAAAATTCAATTCTGAACTTTTCTAAGTAAAGCCATGATTTAGTCTTTGCCTAATATACAACAGTGCCACCCCCTTGCACTATACTGTCCAAACATGACAACTACACAATTTGGTTTAAACCCCACAAGAGAAGACAAGTGATCTGAGTTTCAGTGGCCCAATTCCCTATCCGTGCTAATTTTTTCCTTTCTAATTTTATATGAATCTATCAAGTATTGATGGCTGTAGTGCCACAAATCATGGGTTCTGGAGTTTGTCTGGAATCAAGAAGAGCTCAAAAATTTTGCAAGAAACAATTGAAGACACAGGAGAAACTTGTATGACAAGCATCCCAAGCCTTCTCGTTCTAATTGTCAGAATATGAACCATGGTAAGAGTCAAGCAAAGGGATAAACTAAAGGAGTAAAGGAAAGATAAGAGATAGCCATACTTCTCACACATTACACATCTGAATAATAAAATTGAAGAAAATAAAAACAATCGTCAAAAGCAGTAATAGGGATAAAACTAAACTCGTATAGCATGCTTTCCATAACAACAAGCCTTCTAACATCATAGTCAAATACCTTCTCGCATCTAGAAGAAGCCACACTATAGCATAAAAATGTCTACTTCCATGATTCTATCATTGTTCTACTGTTTTGAGAACAAATAACTACTGTAGTTCAGTCATTTGACCGTTGAGAAAAAGTTTGGATTTTTCAATTGTAAGCAATGTTGCATACACAGAAAGTTGCTTTATTAAATCTTTCATACTAGATCCTATAAAAAATGTACGTGAATTGATTACCAAGTTGAAATCAAAAGTCTGAAAAGACATACTGAGTTCCTTGCTGTACATCTTTATTCAGGTGCTGTAACTAGAGAACAGAAAACTGGACACATGAAACCGAGAAAATAAAAAAGAATACCTGCATGGAGCTATGTAGTATAAGCTGGTGACAGGATTGAGTGTTAAACCCTTCTTTTGGAGAAGAACTTGGGTTAAGACAAGCCTGAGAGCTTCAGCAATTATTCCTGTTACCTGATAAACTGTACCTACTATGTTGAAGTGGATTTCTCCATATGAAGATACAACAACACCAATACTAACCAATACCATGTTCAAGAATATGTCCCATCTTAGTTTGTCAGTACCACAAATAACGGCCATAAGAAACGTAGCCACCGGCACTGCATTATAATGCAGAATGTAGCAATTAGTTCTGTTCATCAGGAAGCACTTCCTATGAAGAGTGAGAGTGAGGGGAAAACATACTTAGGGCTTTAAGCATCTGGATGAAGGCGACAGAAATAAACAAATAAGCAGTGTTTCCAAACCTATATGACCACAGGAAGTACAAACTTTAATCAGTTGAAAGAACCAATGCCAGATAAAGCATCTGATTTGCAGTAATTCTGAAATAATTAGTTTACAGAAACAATGCTACAAAAGTCAAATAGCAATAATCCAGACACCAGTGTAAGCTATAAAATAGGTATGTTTCATATTGAAGAACTTACCAAAGACTTGAAGCAAAGAAGGCACTAATTGGAACTACACTTGTCGCATATCTGCAAATTTAGAAAGATATAAACATTATACAGGACCATAGAAGCGAATGTTCGTAAGTAACAGAACATATCTCTTACATTTCAAAAGTCATCTTCACAGGTGACACAACCTGCAGTGAGAAAGAACAAATCAAGTTCTATTTTGACAATGATCAAACTAATAAAATCCTTATCGAGAATCAGAACAATACGGTTAAAAACTGCATTACTGAGAAAGGATGCATTAGTCATGGAGGAAAGCAATGAAAAACATAAATTATGTTAAGTGTATAAATTCAACCGCTCTCTATAAGCTTAGTTGATAGAGTGTATTTGTATTATTTTTGATTCAAGAGGGGGGAAAAAAATAAAAATGAAGCCTACTCTTCTTAACTTTTCAAATGTCACATCTTATCACTTCTCTCAAACATATTCCAGTAATAAAATCATCAGTATGTATCTATTATACGTACTGTTTTCACAATAAAATCTTATCCAAATAATAACTCAAATACTACTTTTTCATTTTTAAAAAATAAAATTTAAATATATATATTTGAGTTTTAATCAAAATAAAAAAATAATTAAAAAAAAAAATACTTTTTTCATTTTGAATTGTTATCCAAATACACCCTTAAGCTTTTAAAGCAAGCAAGTAGAATCAGAGCGAGAGGTCCTATGTTCGAACCTTGGCTCCATCCTATTTAATGGTTATTGTGCACAAGTTAGGCCTGTCTGTTATTGAGAATTTGTGTTAAGTGTATAAATTCGATGCCAGTATCAGTTTTTAAAGTATGTGGAAATTTAATGAATTCCAATTGCCTTATTTCATTAGAGTAATAAAACACAATATTTTTTTTGTTTAAATAGTAAGAATAATCTAAGAAAAGCGGTTGTGGCACAAGTAACAAAAACTGCAAAATAAATTCCACATCAAGATGTACATATGTTGTATGTTTGTGTTCTTATACAGATTCCAATGAACATATATGCAACCATAACAGTTATTGCGGTACAAGGAAACAGAAGTTCCAGCTTCCTTACCTTGAAAACCCGGACAAGAAAAAATGCTACCAATCCCGAAAAGCCCATATGGATCATAGTAAGTGTAATTGGAAACGGGAAATTGAAATATTTCGGTGAGAGCACCCACTGCAATGCAGATAAAGCACAAAATAAGACCCAAGAACTCCAATAAATCAAGATAAAAAGAAATATACAACAAATCAACTGAAAATGAAGTTCAACAAACAGCAAATTTAATATTGATAAGACAGAATAGAGTTACAGATCAGAGCCATATAAGAGCTTGTGAACCCTAAGCTGAATTACAGAACAAGGAATGCAGAAAACACCTCAAAACATGTAGAAGTCATTCTTTGCCAAAGTAAATTCTTCCCATGATCACCCAAGGTACACGTATTATAAGCAAGCCAAATGTTTAGGTTCAAATACCAAAGAACAAAAAGAGGAAAAAGAAAATATTGAATCTAGATCAAACCTCCAATAAAGATGCAACAAACTTATGGAATAGAAGGTTACACAGAGGTCACCTACTATTATAGTTCATGACATACCTTGTTATACAAAATAACTCCCGAGGACAGCAATATATACACCAGAAGATACACATAGGTTAACACAACCTGTTTGCTGATCACCATGATGCTAAGTCTCACTCAATACTCCTACTTGCCAGATATGCCTCAAAAACCTCTGAGAAAACTTGCTTCACCAAAAGTACAACACAAATAAGTTTCAGTAGACCCTGACATGAGATGCACGATTTGCATGAATAGTCTTTACTCTTCTACTTTGGAAGATTGAGAGAAGATGTGCTTATTTGTCAGCTCAAGTTCAGTAATTGTTGCGGTAGAGATAATTGCAAAACCTGAAAAAGAAAACAAGGATAAGCATAAAGGTAGGAATCAATGCACATGTAACTAAATAGGAGAAATAAAAATAATGTAACCATAAACATATGCGTTGAACTGTAAATCCTCTGGGTAGGCTGTTGAAATGATCACAATAATTCACCAAAGTAATATATATTTTGCAACAGCAAGAGCAACCATGGCATGAAAGTAGAATGATAAAACCATCCAACAATCAGAGTTTTAAGGGAACATGCACACTAGAGGTTTCAGCCTACACATGCTAAATAGCAACCAATAATAGTAACTTTAGTTCAGCACACAACATCTAGTTGTTGCCTGAAACTCCTTATCCTAAACCAAAAATGGTATAATTAGCTAGTGTTTGCTGAACTAACAAAATAATACTTATTGATATACTCCAATAATACAAGTAAACAAAGATGCAGTTGTGTACGCAGCACAGAATTCAAAACTCAAAGTTCTATCACTTAGGTTACTAGATGTATCAATGTAAAATGAGCACATTTACTTTCAAATATGTGCTTCCGAAGCTCATATGGCTTTAAATTCTAAGAAATACAGAATATCAGTGAAGAGTTAACTTGACCTTCCAACATGTGATGGCATGACTATTCAGATATTCCTAAAGTATCATCCTAAAGAACTTGAGAACTTCACCATAGACCTTGGCGCCTGACCAAATTTTAATTCACTGATAACCAATCGCCTACGTCTCTATCCCAGTCTCCACACCCTCCTGATCAGAAAAACGCTACTATTGCTCTGAATCAAAATAAACAGCAATAATTACTTTACCAGAAACCGTATGATAAATTTGCAGTTTAACAAAAAGGCCTCGCTGGCCGCCACTAGTAGCTCTAAGATACAAACCACGATAAACCATTACTGAACCATTTTTCTATTACACGCCTTTCTAAGGACAGAAACAATAACGTTCAAACTAATAAATGCACCTATTTACAACAGTAGAAGTATACCAAACTGCATTAATAACAAAGCACAGCAAAATCAGATCTATTTTCACGCTTTAATTCCAAAACCACTTCCAATCCTATTCGACCGTCAAGTCACGGACAATATCACGCATGAACACATCCACAAACATCCATCTATACCGTCGAGAGAAGCGTTATGTGATGTGACCAATCTTACCGTGGAAGCACATCGAAGTGCTTCATTGGCGTTGAACGAGAAGAAAATCCCTCAGATCTGAGTTCCCAATAATGGAGTGCAGAAAGAGATAGCGAGGAAGCCACAGCGAGGTGTGGACAGATAGTGAAGGAAAAAATGGGCAACTTAGCGCCAGAGAAGATCGATCGTCGATCGTGGGGAAAGGAAGTGAACTGAAAAAATACAGTGTCAAAATAAATTATAGACACCACAAGGATGATCGAGTAAAAAATTAAAAATTTAAGAAAAAAAAGATGAATTTGGACCGTTGATGTAGTTGATCCTGCGATTGGGATGAGAACTTCCCTTCTGGATTTCGTGGAGATTTTATTGTTAGGAGACTTCTTGTTGTTCATTTTTTTTTTTTTTTTTTGTTAATATGTTACAACTTATTTATTTAATATTGTTACAGTTTCTGCCAGACTGTGGAGCATTTATTATTATTTTTTTATTTTTTTTTGAGAAAGGGTTCTTTATATTATTGAAATAAATTTTATTGTCCAATGATTGGATCGTACAAGACAAATTTGACAGGCAACATTTGTTACAAACAAAGAGTGTCGAATCTACGACCATTTGGTACGCAGGAGAGCACTTTGTCACTGGACTATCAAACTCTTGACATTGTTTCTTTTCATTATTAGCCAAATTTGGCAGAGTAATTTAGGACATTTCATTTTTACCAAAAAAATGTAGGACATTTTACTGGAGAAAAACAAAATTATATCTAAAATTTAAGTATGAAAATCAAAGTAATCTTTTTTATTATTATTATTTATTTGAATCTTGTTTTTTAAATGTTTTTTATTTTAATTTAAATATTTTATAATTAAATATTAAAATACAAATAACACATTTCCTCAAAAAAAAAAAAAAATAATACAAATAACACATTAAATATTTTATCATCTAAATAAGTAAAATATATTTGTCAAATTTAAAATAAAAATATTTTAAGATAATAATTATCTAAATAGACTGTAAAGTTTTATTTTTATACATATTTTCCTAAAACATTAATTAACTTCTTAGCATAGTTTTGAAATATAATTTTTTTTTTCTCAATGAAAATTATATTTTATTTATAACTATCATAATTTAAATTCATAACCTATGAATTACAAGTAAGATTAATTAACACTAAATTATACCTATTAACTTTTACTCGAGTTAATTTATCAAATGTTAATAAAATAAACCTAAAATTATAATATAAATTAAAATTTTTGTATGATACAAGTGGTAAATGGCTCGTGAGCTCAACAATCATTATGAAATTTCCCCTCAAAAATTATACTTTGTGGGTACGATTCAAACCAAATCCAAAATATAATAATTTATTATTATTTTCACTTATACTAAACAAATAAATTTTATTTTCTAATAAATGCATTATTTGCAAATAGAGAAATCATAAAATAATTTTTAAAAGGCCAACCCTTCTCACCTAAATTTATAGGTAGATTTTTTTTTTTTTTTTTTTTTTTGATGATGATGATTTTATAGATAGATTAATTGAATATAAAAGGTTGGAAGCTGAGGGTGGTTTGTTGGACAGATATAGGAACCCACCCAAGATTATAAAAGGTAAAACAAACAATAGTACTAAAAAGGAAAATAAAGATTTTTTTTAAAAAAAACAACACATAACGTGATTTAATTAAATTATACTAACATTTTGCATGACAAGGAGGGAATCAACCATGTGGGAATTGTATGATAAAGACCCAAAAGCATGGGTTTTTTTACTTGGCGGGTAAGCGATTCTTTCTTTGGAACCATGACATAGCATATATATATATATATATAAACAAGTCATTAATCCAAGTGAAAGCTTATTTGGATTACTATTATATTTAAAAAATAATAGTTTAATGTTATTTATAATTTTTTTAAAAAATAAATTTTATGTTGAAAAAAATAGGAGATATAGATTTTATAAGTTATAATGATTGCGTGTGTAAGAAAATGTTTGTTTAGGAAAAAATGTGTAATATTATTTTATTAATATATATTTTTTAAATAATGTAGGGTTTACAAATTTTATAGATATATTTTTAAGAGAACAAATTTTAATTGAAAAAAATGTTATCCAAATGTATTGATTATTGAAAGACAATTTTTTCACTTAATTCTAATACAGTGAAAAACCAGATACAACCTTAGTTATCCTAAACAAGGTAACCTCGTAGGCCTATTTAACTTCTTTTAAGTGGTCTAATACCTCAAAGGAAGTTTATTTTATTTTATTTTAATCTTTCCTATAGTTACATTAGACTTTTTTTTTTTTTTTTTTTTTTCCCCCTTTGTGGGGGAAGCTTTATTTGGACCTCATTGATGAACTCAAGATTTTATTTAAGGAACGATTAGATTGTTAGATCATCTAAAATATTGTTTAAAACACTAATAAAATTAAAATATATATATATAAGTTTAATTAATTTTAAAATTTAACACCATTAATTTTTGTTAAATTAATATTTATAATTTTTTAAAAAAATTTATTAAAATACTTTTAATTATTTTGAGTCATAAAAAAATATTATTTATATTTTTATAATTTTTTTTATTTTTAAAAAACTAATTGTGTTAAAGTTTAGAGTTAATTAAATTGATATATATTTTAATTTTATTAATATTTTAGAAGAAGATCTTAAGTAGGCTTGTCAATAATAATAATAATGTAACTCCAAGCCGTAGGTAACTTGGTAAGGTATTCTCCTAGTTTAAGTGAGATTGTGGGATCGAAACTGCACTCACATATACAGCCGTTTAAAAACTCTGTAACAGACCTACTCGGCTCGAGTTGAGATTAGTTTGTGGATATGATTTAAAAATGTGACCCATAATTAGAATTCATTCAGGACATCTCATGTATTAAGCAAAATAATAATAATAAGAATAACAATGTTTCCTATGACACCTCATGGGCTAATTGTCAAAGCTCTGACAAATCATAATCTCAAAGGGCCACAGTGCTAGTATATTTTGGGGAAAGCCCAGGCTCCAAAAGCTCAATTACAATATGACAGCTTCAGTCCAAAGACTAAACTGAAAAATAAAAATAAAATCGTCAAGTTATTAATTGTGAATATAGTTTTTTTTTTTTTTTTTTTTTTGGAAGTTGGTGAATGTAGTTTCAAATATCTACTATATATATATATAAATATTTAAAATACAATTACTTTTTTTTTGGAAAAAAAGAAAGAAAATAAAACATAATTAATAATCATAAACTATTGTCATTTATGTTTTTATTATAATATATTTTTTATTTAAAGTGATAAAAATTATTAAAAAATAATTCATTTAGATTTAAAAAATAAAATAAAAATTAAGAATATAGTTAGAAAAAATCATTCAAATTTATCTTAAGTTTTGTAATGAGATAATTAATTTGTGCCAATTTTTGAATAAGAAATGGAACAATTTATTAGAAACATTAGCGTCTTTTCAAAAAAAACAAAACAAAACAAAAAAGGGAAAAAATTGTAATAAAATATTAGTAATAAGACAATTAAAAAAAAAAAATACATATATATATATATATATATATATATATATATATATATATATGTATATTTAAAAAAAAAAAAGTTAACATTTAATAAAAATGAATTTCATATGACTACAACTTATATAATTATTTTAAAAAAGGGGAAAATCTTTTACGCATTCCCTTTTCTCTCATTTCCTTTGGGTGAGAAATGAGAAGTAGTCTTTTTACTAACAATAATTATATTGATTTAAAATATATTATAATTATTCTTTTACTTAAAAAAAATTAAATTTTAAGTATTTAACCATATAAATATTAAATTTAACTGTTATAATATATATATACACATATATTTGATTTCATTTGTTATAAAATTTAAATAATTTTTTTGAAAGAAAAAAAAAAAAAAAAATCTTGTATCCTTCATAGTTTATATATATACTAGGTTTACTAGAGTGCAAATTAATTCTAAAATTAAATCTAATCATACATGTATTATTCTGTTATCTTTAATCTTTTAAAATATACAATGTATTTTAAATTTAATGTATTTTATCTGTTTATTCAGTAAATATATTATATTGTTCAATCTTCGATGTATTATATATATATATTATATGAATTTGAAGAATATATTAAATTGATTAAGGGAGAATTGGATTATGTGAATCTGATGATGGATTTGATAATTTTTGTTTTTTAATAAGTTTATGCGTATGTTAGTTGAACTTAAATTAATTTATATACACAACTTTTAAATTAATTAAAATATTTTTTAAAAAAATTA
>JAXGGT010000169.1:5004756-5014943 GCA_035583425.1 Marsdenia floribunda | reverse complement strand
TTTATTTAATAAATCTCTAATGTATAATGGTCAAATGTAGTTGTTATGCTCTTCACAAAATCTTAATTTATCCAAATAATAAATTTTATGAAAAGACAAATCAAATATACATATCATTTATATAATAAAGATCTACTAAATAAAAATAAAATAAACTAATTACACAAAAAAACATAAACGTTAAAAATTAAATTTACCATTTTCTTTTCTTTTTCCTTTTCTTCTTCTTATTATTATTGTTATTTTAAATTGGTAAAATTATAATTAAATAAATTATTAAAATCAAGTGAAATATTTTTTTGAGGTGGTATTTCCAGCCCTTCCAGCCCATACTAATCTAGTTAGGGAGGCCTAACAGTATAGAACCTCGGGTGAAATTTGAATCCTTAACCTCTTGACAAGCCCGGAGGTAAAGGAGAAACTAGAGAAACTTCAAGTGAAATATTAATAATGACTATAATATATATATATTTTTTTTAAAAAAAAAACTTATTATTAATTTTTCTTAAAATTTATAATCTAACAAATTTAACAAAAAATTTTCAATTCTTTTATATTTTACTACTATCAATTTATACATGTTCTTCTTCTATATTTATAGAGAGTTTTGAATATATATAAATTATTATAATAGAATTTCTCTTATTTTTATTAACAATTATATATATAATGCAATGTTAATGATTTCATAATTATTTTTATAGTTTGAGAATGTCCATAAAATGATATAACATTTTGACCAAAAATGAAAACAAGGGAATGCTTATTATAATCATATATCTTGAATAATTTATATATTTGAATAATATTTATATATAAATAAAGAAATAAAGAGACAGTGCAAAAGGAATTTCTTTTCCTATATTCTTTACTGGGTCTACAAAAATTATGACGGTACGCATAATTGCCAGTGCCACAAAAAAAAAAAAAAAAAAAAAAAGAAGTATATTTTTTTCTAAAAAAGAAAAGGAAAAAAAAGGGAAAGGCTAGAATATCTTCATTGGGCCTTTTCCTCATTTCCCGTTATTAAAAAAAAGGCAAATTGGCATAAATAGTCACCAAACTATGGCCTTTTGGTGACATTGGTCCCCGAACTATAATTAATTGTGTAACATTGGTCCTGGGGTTAGATTTTTTATCAAACTACCGTTAATCTTCAAAAAAAAAAATTTGCCCAAGGGCATTTTCGTCATTTTACTATTCATCATACAAAAAATAAAAATATTATACATACATATACAGTGAAGAACACACCTGATTAATTTGCGGGAAGGTGTGTTCTATATGCGATTAATCAGGTGTGTTCTTCACCGTATATGTATGTATAATATATATATATTTTTTTTTTGTACAATGAACAGTAAAATGACGAAAATACCCTTAGGCAAATTTTTTTTTTTTGAAGATTAACAGTAGTTTGACAGAAAATCTAACCCCAGGGACCAATGTCACACAATTACTTATAATTCGGGGACCAATGTCACCAAAAAAATAGTTCATGGACCAATGTCACCAAAAGACCATAGTTTGTGGACTATTTATGCCAATTTGCCTTAAAAAAAATGACAGGGGGCCTCCCTCAGCATCTTAGATATAAATCAACAAAGGAAAACCGCGAAAAGAATTAATTATTATTATTTTTTTTTTTAGGTGGTATTTTAAATTTTTTTGATTTAGGTGAATTTATTTAAGAATGTCCAGCAGTGCAGACATATCTGTACTTGTAAATATATCTCAAACTGTAGAACACCCGAGTGAGGTTCGAACTCTTAACCTATTGACAAGTCAAAAGGTAAGAGAAAAACTCCCAAACCAATAAATTAAAAGAGAAACTTTAATTAATCATTATTATCGATAGTGAATATTTTTGGCTAGATATAAAAAAAAAAAAAAAATATATATATATATATATATATATGAATAAACAAAGGAGGACCCAGAAACACATGGGTCCGGGAGAATTTGTTGGATACATCACTAGACCACGAAAGCCAAACATACACCCAACATATGCGCCCCTCGTGAGAAAACACTGTCGCCCCGTAAATGTAAATGCTACCGTAATCTCGTTGCATTAGAGGTTGACGGTGATCATCAGTGATAATGTTGTCCGCCTCGTTAATGCTTTTTCTTTCTCCTCCGTATCTAAGAACGGGAATAGAAAAATAGTACCGTTTTTCCTATCTTCTTAGACAAATTCCCTTTTTTTTTTTTTTTTTTTTTTTAATTTAATGTATGAAAAATAAATTATTAAAACAACAAATTTAAATTAATTTTAATTATTATATTATATTTAAAATATAATTAATTTTTTTAATATTAAATAACATTCACAAGATATTTATTTTAAATTAAGTATTTTTATTTATAATTTTAAAGATATATGTTTAAATTTAATACACATAAAATTACAATAAAAATCGAATTCATAAATTTCACATATTTAAAAAATAAAAATTTGATAGATTTAGTTTTTAATATTTATATATTTTTTAGTATAATTGATTTTTTTTTAAAATTTTATTTTTTAAATCCTCAATATATAACGGAACATGTGCATTTGATTTATCTTTTCACAAAATTTATTATTTGGAAAAATTAAAATATATTGTTTGACATATAGAAACAATAAATTTTGTGAAAAAATGAACTAAATATGTCTAAAAAAAATAGACTAATTGTACCAAGAATTAAATTGTTGGAAACTAAATTTCACCAATTTTTCTTTAAAAAATTTTGAGATTTTTTAATGGAAAATTCTCCGATTTAGTGATGAAAAAAAATGATTAGGTCCTATAAAATTTTGAGATTTACTAAATTTTGTGCATTAGGTCATTTTGTGTGGATTACAGGTGTAAAAAATAATGAACAAAAGGACCTAATACACACACGCTTTTAAAATTTAGGAACCTAATCCACAAAAAAAAAAAAGTTTGGGACCAAGTATGAAAATGAAGCAAATGTTTAGGACTAAATTCACTATTTTTTCTTTTTTTATAAATTCATATCCTATCTTGAACTCATGACCTCTTAAATTATAAGTAAGATTGATACTAGTTAAATTATGCCTTATTAATATAATTTTTTTTTTAAATTAAAAATTTATAACTGGAATATAATATGTGCATTTGAATAAATGAACTAAATAAATAGCCTTTTTTGTTCATTAATTAATGAATTAATTTACACAAAAAAAAGAAAAAGAAAAAGCAAACAAGAATCATGCTATTACAAAGGCGTCCAAGCGTGCGAATATACAATTATAAATTGTACAAAGTCGTCCTCTGTTTGATTTACAAGGAGCAGAAATTTCTTTACTCGTAGACCGTTGATGGAAATGATATCAACATCTGGATGGCAGTGAAAGAAGGATCCAACGGTTCAATTCAAAACATGAGATTTTTATGATCGTTAATGGAGGAGGAGCAGTCCATGGACAAGACCTCAATCACAGTCAAAACCCTGTCAGCTTTCCCAAAAAGAAAACCTCAAAGAAAAGAAAGGAGAAATAGCCTCTCCCCACCATTATCTTTCCACACTCTCCCTATTACATTCCCAGTTCTCACTGCTTGTGTTTATTCTTCTTTTTTTTTTTGTTTTGTTTTTGCTGCTATCAGCTCATTCACTCATGGAGTTTCTGAAGCCCCTTTCTTTGTTAATTCCTCTTCTCATTTGTCAAGAATTCTTACTCTGCTGCTCTTCACTTTCAGATGTTGAGCTTCTTCTGCAAAAGATTAAGCCTTCATTACAAGGTAATGCAGAGAACTTGCTTTTGTCTTCATGGAACACTTCTGTACCTCTTTGCCAGTGGAGAGGCTTGAAATGGGTATTCACTAATGGTACTTTGTGCAATGATCTGTCTTCACCTCAGTGGACAAGCCTTTCTCTCTTTAAAGAACCCTCTTTGCACCTTGTCTCTATTCAACTTCCGTCAGCTAACCTGTCTGGAACAGTTCCAAGGGAGATAGGGGAGCTGACAAATCTTCAGAGCCTTTATCTCGGGGTTAATGCACTTTCTGGAACCATTCCTCTGGAGCTGGGCTACAGCACTGCTCTTTCAGATATTGACTTGAGTAACAACTTGCTCAATGGCTCACTACCTACATCTATTTGGAATCTTTGCGATGGGCTTGTTTCCCTTCGGCTTCACGGTAATTCCTTATCTGGGGTTCTTCCTGCGCCTGCGTTGCCTAATGCTACTTGCAAGAATTTACGAGTTCTTGATTTGGGACACAACACGTTTTCTGGGGATTTTCCTGAATTTATAACTAGGTTTCCTGAGCTCAAGGAACTTGATCTCGGTAGCAATATGCTATCGGGGTCGCTTCCCTTGAGTATAAGTGGATTACATTTACAAAAACTGAATCTTTCTTATAACAACTTTACTGGGATGCTTCCAAATTTGGGAGATTTGAAGTTAGGTGTTGATGTGTTTGAGGGAAATCCCGGACTTTGTGGGCCACCTTTGAGGCCTTGCAGTGGGAGCTCTGGATTGAGTTCTGGAGCAATTGCTGGTATCGTTATCGGTTTGATGACTGGAGCTGTGGTTTTGGTTTCAATACTGATTGGATATTTTCAGGGGAAGAAGAGGAAGAATGTGGATGATGAAGAAGAGGAAATGGAAGAAGGGGAGGATGAAGAAAATGGTGGTGGTGGTGAGGGGAAGCTGATCTTGTTTCAGGGCGGGGAACATTTGACCTTGGAGGATGTATTGAATGCCACTGGACAAGTAATGGAAAAAACTAGTTATGGAACAGTCTATAAGGCAAAGCTTGCTGATGGAGGAACAATTGCCTTGAGGTTGTTAAGAGAGGGTAGCTGTAAGGATAGGAGTTCTTGTTTGCCAGTGATAAGGCAACTGGGCAAAGTTCGACATGAGAATCTGATTCCATTGAGAGCATTCTATCAGGGAAAGAGAGGGGAAAAGCTTCTCATTTATGATTACCTACCAAACAGAAGCCTCCATGATCTCTTGCATGGTATGTACGGTCTGCTGCTTTCAATTCTCATCTATTTGTCAATCAGAAGAAATGTATGCCATGCAAAGTTAAATTGTTCATTTAATGATATGTGAGAGTTGATCATCGAATTCTATTTAACCCCATAACACATTCTGGCATCAGCAAAATGATAATTGAAAAGCTGAAATTCCTTTTAAATTAGATAACTCATGTCAACTCTTTCGGTGATCCTGCAATGTGAACCTTGAAGACATTGTTTAGCAAGAGTTATACATTGCCTTCTCAAATATCCCTACACGAGGAAAATGGGGAAAAAGGATCCGGCACAAATGCATGCTATAAGTCAGTAGCTGAAATATAGACTAATCACATACTGAGACCTCATGCAAAAGACTCCTGCTGCTGCACCTACTAGAGTGATTTGAAATTTATCATTTCTTTTCGGATTATGTAAAATGAACCTACAAATGCATAAAAGCTATTCTCACACACATATTTTGTCCTAAATGTGATCACTTCGGGTTCTTGAACAAACTTCTTGAACTTTATAAGATAATAATATATCTGATGTTTGTCTATCCTTGGTCTATGCAGAATCAAGGGTGGGAAAGCCAGTACTGAATTGGGCTCGGAGACATAAAATTGCTCTGGGAATAGCCAAAGGATTAGTGCATCTTCATACTCTTGAAACACCGATTACACATGGGAATGTGAGATCAAAAAATGTTCTTGTGGATGACTTCTTTGTGGCCAGACTCACTGAGTTTGGACTTGACAAGCTAATGCTGCCTGCTGTAGCAGATGAAATAGTGGCACTAGCTAAAGTTGATGGCTACAGGGCACCAGAACTCCAAAGGATGAAGAAATGCAATTCAAGGACTGATGTCTACGCATTTGGAATTCTATTGCTGGAGATATTGCTAGGGAGAAAGCCTGGAAAAAATGGACGAAATGGGGATTTTGTTGATTTGCCTTCACTAGTAAAAGTGGCAGTTCTTGAGGAAACAACAATGGAGGTTTTTGACATGGAGATTGTGAAGGGCATAAGGAGTCCCATGGAAGAGGGGCTAGTGCAGGCTTTGAAGCTTGCAATGGGTTGTTGTGCTCCAGTGGCTTCTGTTAGACCTACAATGGACGAAGTAGTAAGGCAGTTGGAGGAGAATAGGCCAAGAAACAGGTCTGCTTTATATAGCCCCGCAGAAACTAGGAGCGAAAGCGGTACTCCATTTTGATATCTTTTGCCTTAGTTGTGATTTTCATTCGATATTTTCTTATACTAACGCAGTGGATGCCCATAACTCTCTATATATGCTTTATCTTTCTTGGTTAGCATGCTATAGGTTTTCTTGGCATGTCAACTGCATGGAAGTAAAAGTTCTGATGAAATATGTCAGGATAAAGCTATAGCTGCAAGTCATTTATTACTAAGAACATATCAGTGCTGAAAGGTCTGATATTAGGGATGAGGAAATTATCTTACAAAGATACTTTTGAATTTGTATCAATGTAGGCTAGTATTCAATTTATTTAACCTTTAATAAATATGTTTTGCAACCTGAGCAGTAGAGGGCCAGATTATTGTTGAACGGCTAGCCATAGAAAATGTTGGCTTCTTAGTCTCAAACTTGTAGGATAGTTAATCTTCTTTTATCAGATCTAGGTCTAACCTTGTGGTTTTAGTTGCAATAGCTAAACATGATTAAAGGTTCTGACGGACCGACTGTTCTACAAAATTGCAGTTCTAGGAGATCACAAAACAACTTACTATGGTCTGGGAACTCATTCAGATGACTTGGTCACCATATAAAGTTTGTCCTACTGAACTTGGTTCAGTTTTCCTTAGTGCCTTAGTTTTTTAGTCATTCACTTCACAAGTTTAGGCACAATGTGAAAACCTGATTCACATGGTATCTTGTGGCATGGGGCTACAGTACTTGCACTCATAGGTTGGTGAAAGATTGGCATGTCCCATTAGCAAAGAATGTATGACATGCTCAGCAATGTAGCATCAATATAATCCAAAATAAGCAAACAACAAATGAAGTTTAGTTGCAGGTGAATGAGAGATGGGATATGATGAAAAAGTATCACATTACTTGGTACGAGATTAAAAAATTTACATGGACAGATGAATCATAATTACATTATAGAGAAAAGTGAAATAAATGGAGTTCTTTCTTTCTTTCTTTTCCTTATTTCTATAACTCTGCTTCTGCCAAATATGAAGAGGGAAGAGGAGAGTTTCTTTCCCCATCCCTAGAGAAAGGATAGAAGATGCATGTGAATGTAATGGCTAAAAAATGTCACACTTGAAAGGAGAAAAACAAAAGGATTGTTTGTTTCATGGGGGGGGGGGGGGGGGGAGAGAGAGAGAGAGAGAGAGAGGGAAACAGGGGTTTGCATTGCAAAAGTAGAATATGTATAGGCAAAAAGTTTTCATAGGCATATCGACTGATTATATACTACGTTATATAACATATCTTAAGGCACTCTTTGAAAACACATGCATTACTAATTAATAGGAAGATTGCGACAACCAGAAGTACAAAGCTAGCCCTAATCAATACTACTAAGAATAAAGAAGCTCACAAGAAGAAGAAGAAGAAGAGAGAGATAATGCTCGCTCTCTCTCTCTCTCTCTCTCTTTCTCTTTCTCTCTCTCTCTCTCTCTCTCTCTCTTCCTCTCTCTACGTACTACTTGAACATCATGAATATTTCAACCAGCATTCATCTTAATCTAAAGCTCCTGAAAGTATATAAAAAATATAAAATAAAATAAAAAGAAGAAGAAGATCAAATTAAAGCTGGAAAAAAGTTGGAAATGGCAGCTGGGATTTCATAGTGAAAAGAAGACTGTGTTCTGAGATCGATCATCATCATCCTGCATCATTTTCTTTTGATTCTCTCAGATTTCGGGACCTGTAATAAAAAATTTCATGTCCAAGCAATAGTAATTTTTCTTTTTTTCTTTTTTATTAAAGTGGGAAAAAGAAAAGGAACACTAATAATTAATTAATAAACTTAACACATTTAATGTGTGTGTGTGTTGTGGGGGGGGGGGGGGGGAATATTTTGACTTACCAAAAATGGAGAATCCATGAAGAATATTAATCAATTAATAGGATGGCCTGCTGCCGGATTCCCTAGGCGCACTGCATCTGAAGCACTCTGTCCTGCTAGCAAAATTGTGCTCATTGCATCCCGTCCTGAAGTTCCATCGTTTCCAGTAATTACAGAAACAGCAAAGTGAGAATCCAAGGAGCATCCTTTATTTTTTTCATGTTAGATAAACTCGAAATTACTATTCCGATTAATTTAAAAATGAAAAGTTACGTCGAAATAATTTCAAAATATTTTACTTCAATTCTTACATAAATATTTATGCATGTTCAATAATTGTGTCAATCAAATGTTTTTTTTTTTTTTTTAATATAAACGGAAACGGAAGAATGGAAAAATAATAATAATAATAATATGGAGAAAACCTGTTGCAAATCCAGTCACCGGATTTCCAACCAGAGCGACTGCCAGCACCACCGCCACTGCCACCACCGAACCCGAAACCTAACCCTCTAGCTCGTGGTATGTGATCGCCACCATCAAAGCCAGCAGAGGTTTCATCTTTGAGTGCACCACACTTGAAGCAGCTGGAGCGGCTAGCAAAGTTATGTGCTCCGCACCCGCCAAAGGTGCAATACCAATCTCCAGGTCTTACATCAGGGCCAGATGAAAACCCAAATGGCGAACTACTACCACCACTTCTTCCCATGAAACCTCCATAATCGCCGGCGCCCCTATCTCCTGGCCTCGGTTCCCCACATCGTTGGCACGAGTCTCTTCTTTGGAAGTTGAGGTGCTGGCAGGACCTGCAGTTCCAATCTCCTGGCCTGTTCATTCTTCCTGCATTTTTTTTTTTTTTTTTTCACAAAAAAAAGGCATATACATCATGGACAAGGTAGAAAAAAACAAAACAACAGCACAGTAATGGCTCGAGAGATACTCACTTGTAGATAGAATAACTTAAGATGAGAGAGAAAGGGGAAGTAAATGGGAGATGATTGATTGGAGTTGAAGAGGAAGAAGATATTGTTGAAGAGGGAAGAGTTGAAGGGGATGTTATATATAGGGGAAAGAGTCTCGAAGATCGAGGAGATTAAGGCAGCTGTGGAGGACTAAGGAGTGTTCTTTTTCATATTCTTCACTTCAACAATGGAATAACAAGAGATTTACCAAAAAAAAAAAAAAAAAAACAATCAATGGAATCACAAGAGGAATTAATAATAAAAATAAAAGAAAGACAGAAAAGCAGATAAAGGGAGAGGGAGAGGGAGAGAGAGAGATTAGAGAGAGAAAGGGAAGAAAAAAAAAAAAACAATGAAGAGAGGGAGGATTCCGAAGATAGAAAATATTGTGGAATTTGATAAAGATCTATCTATGGCTTCTTTTTCAGGCTTCTAGAGGTGGCAATGAACAAATACCAACAAATTCCATTCCATTCCAAGCCCCGAAAATTCCTTTCTTTGCCTCCATATACATCACTAAATTCAACATAGTACCATCATTGAATCTCTCTCTCTCTAGCCCGCACATAGAATATATATATGTATATATATTTCTTTTCTTTGAAAAAAAAAAAAAAAAGCTTAATTTATTAAGATATATTGAGTAACATAATAAGGTGACATTTAATAAGATTAATACATTTAATTTTCTATTTATACAATTTTTAGATAGTCAGTGCTTTCTTGTCTTGTTAATCTTATTTATTTTTATTTTTTTTTAAAATTTATATGTAACTTAATATCCATTAATTGATAAATAGACTAAAAAATTACAATACACTGTTAACATGCAAATACAATATTTGTTTGTTTGTTTTTTTTTTTTTTTTTTTAACTCATAATGTATGTTTCTAATACAATCTAATAAATCACTAAATATATTTTTTATTTATATATATATATATATATATATATATTAGTAATTTTATATTATATTGCTATCATTTTCGATATATATATATTATACTTTTAGATTGACAATAATTTTTTGGAGGAAGAAAGTCTTTTAATGAGTTCTCTATTGAAGTCTTTAAATAATTTTCAACTTATCAAATTAGTTGGATCATTCTTTTTCAACATGTTTTAATAAATAAATAAAAAAAATCCCAAAGTAGACATATAAATTTGTTATTGGTTATTTATTTTTGGCTATATATATATATAT
>JAXGGT010000169.1:4981047-4994599 GCA_035583425.1 Marsdenia floribunda | reverse complement strand
CAGCCCTCGCTAGCATTCTAGACAAAAGATCCGAGAAGAGGGTAAAAAGGGCCGGAGAGATAGGATCACCTTGACGGATGCCGAATAAACATACATACATACATATATATATATAGTACATTTTTTTTTACAAACTATGCACCAATCAAAATCTAGCACCTATTACCATCCAAATCCGTAGCCTTTTTAAGCAATTATATCCTCAATGAGGGAAAAAAAGAAAAGGCCAAAAAAACAAAAAAAAAAAAAAAGGGTATGAATATCCACCGTACAAAAGCTACAACTCAAAATGCTTTATTCAACTGCGAATATTTGCTGCCAATGGTTAGTTTTAAAAAATACATCTGAGGCCACACCTTGGAACTCAAACAGATATATATATATATATATATATAGTAAATTTAGTCATCAATCTTTCAATTATTAGTGCAATTGATCTATTTTCTTTCTTTCTTTATTTGGTAAGTCCTCAATGTATAATGATCATGTGCATTTTACTTATCCCCTTAACAAAATTTGAGTTGTCCAAACAATATATTTTATAAAGTAAATGATCAAATATAATTTTTTTTGACTGGAGATGGGGGTGTCAAACCTGCGATCTGTAGAAAAGCAGGGGAGCCCTTTGCCACTCGGCCAAGGCTCCTTTGACAAATGATCGAATATAATTGACTAACTAAATAAGAAAGAAAGAAAAAGAACTAATCACACTAAAGTCCTAAACATTTAGATATCAAATTCACCAATTTCCCTATTATTAATTTACTTTTTATAAATTCATTTTGTCACTGACGAGATTGTTGAGTTCAATTGATAACAATCTCGATTACTTTTAACTATAGAAGGTAATAGATTAAAAACTCGAATTCATAATAATAATCTTATAAAATTGTGGAATATAGTACCCACGTGTAAATCCATTTCAGCAAGTAGTGGGAAAAATAGTGAGGAATTTGTGGAAGAAAACAATGAAAAATCACAATGGGGAGTTGTAATATTTTAGCCTAAAACATTGACAGCCAAAAACAGAAACGGGCTGTTCAATTCAATGTGGGGGTGGGGGTTATCATTATCATTATGGATCAATGTGCGGCATTAACGCCACAAAAATGCTCAATTACTTACCACTCTTTTTTGGGCAATCCAATATTGAATATACTATTGACACCTTCTAATTCAAGCCTAAACATAATTAACCGATAGAATATTGGCAAATGGAAGAATGAATATAAGTTTTAAAATATCCAATCGAAAACAACAGTTACCATTTGTCAAAGCACTAGGTAATCTAAACCTTTTAAATTACAAGAGATTTTTTCTTTCTTTTTTTTTTTTTTTCCTTTTTAAAGTTTTTTGAGAAAATGGCCGATTTAGTCCAGAATTATTTTTGAGTAGTCGATTTAGTCCCTAAACTTTTTTTTAGTTCTATTCTGTCCCCAATAAATTTTTAAACTTCCAATGTAGCCTCTTAGTAGGTTTTCAAACAAGTTACATGTAATTTTTTTTTTTTTTTAAATATAAAGATCATAATGTGATTTTTTAATATATTGAAAATATTTTTAAATTTATTAATATTATAAAAATAAATTATTAATATAATTAAGATATATAATAATTAATGTTTATATTACATTTAATTTTTTTTTTGCACCATAATTAAATATTATCAAAATTTTCTCTTTTTATTTTATCAAGTAATTGTTTTGTCATATGTCTAAGTTATCAATCAATGAATATAGGACAAAATAATTATTTGGTGAAATAAAGAGAGATATTTTTCATAATTTATAGTGTGGAAATATTAAAAAAAATTACATGTAATACAAACATTAATTATTATATATCTTAATTATATTGATAATTAATTTTTATAATATTAATAAATTTAAAAATATTTCAACATATTAAAAAAATCACACTATGATCGTTGTACTAAAAAAAAAAAAACAATTTACCTACAACTTATTTGAAAACTTGCTAAGAGACTACATTGGAAGTTTAAAAATTGATTGAATATAAAATAGAGCTAAAAAAAAAAATTATGGACTGAACCGATCACTCAAAAATAATTTTGGGACTAAACCAGCTATTTTTCTTTTTTTTTTTTGTTTTGGATGATATCAGACCGTATCATACATTTTCTGATGATTGCAAATCCACCAAGGCTTGTTCTTCTCTTTGGGGCAAATCGTCGAACACTAAGGGGATGTATCATGTCGTGTGCGTACACGCCCGCCTGATGTTCTAATCTATGGCATTTCTAAAATTCATACTTTTTGGCTGGTTTTGGGAAGTAATGGTTTATGCAATCGAGATCACGATATGGTACTTGAACAAGAACAAGAATAAGCCCACGTGAATTGAATGGAATATGAGTTGTTCTTTTACCTATCTTGTGAATTGACAACCAACCACCTAAAACCATGATGTGTGGCGTGGTGGGTGGTGGTTACTCACCTCGTCTTTTAACTATGAGGTTAGGAGTTCGAATTATACTCATGGGAATAGAACACATGCGGTAAAAGAATTAGTCACTACTGTCAGTGGTAGATAAAAAAGACATCCAACCACCTGATACTTACCTCCGAAAATTCATGACTAAGATTTTTTATAAACTCAATTAGGCGTTTATAATATTGTGATCAGTAAATATGACCATAAAACAACCTATTTCAAATACATATTACTTCATATTTTGGTCGACTAATTCAAAATATTACAATACACAACTAAAATACTATACAAACAAAGTAGTCCTTAAAGTGACTTACTATCATTAAACCTATTTTTGTTTTCTCTATTTTTATTTTTACATTTTTATTATTATTATTATTATTTTGTAAGTGTGAGTTCTATCAAATAAAAGTTAAGACTTTGCAAAGACAATTTCAACATAATCTAAGGGTGTGTTTAGATTATCACTCAATTCAAATTGAGTGAGTAATTTTTGTTTTCCAATAACTATACATATTTGGACATTATTATTGTTTTTTTTTTTTTTTGAATTAGAGTTTGTTTTCTACATTATACATTGGGGTTGCCATCTCAATATTGTGGGCCTTACTAAGGTATCAATAATATTTATATTATTAATAAAATAATATTACACATTTTTTCCTCAAAAAAAATATTTTCTTATACAAATAACTATTACACCCTAAAAATCTATATATTTAATCCCATTTTTTCCAACATAAAATTCATTTTCAAAAAAAAAATTATTGATAATATTCATTTTAAATAAAATTTTCTCAAAAAAAAAGATTTTTTTCAAAAATAGTTATAATCCAAACCCAAACACACCATGAATTATGCAAAGCAGTTTGAATGTTGGGCCTAATGTCAAGTTTGTAGCCCATTTACCATTGAGGACTGGAAGAGCAAACTAAAAATGGGCTAGTAATCCACTGCCAGGCTTCAGTTCTGGGCTTCTTTCGTAGGTTGGAACTGCCACGTGCTACAAATTTGATAACGCACTTCATTATTTTTCTCAAGCCCATAAATTTTGTAGCACACTGAAAAGTTAGTACTAATACTATTTCACTATCAAAAAAAAAAAAAAACTAATACCATTTCAAAGCGTTAGACAGAAAAAAAGAAAATATATATATATATATATATATTTCAAAGATGAGTCCAAAAAAATACCAATGCTTTCAAAATCCAACTAGAGGTTGAATTGAAAAAATTGGTGATTTACGATTTAATATATATTTATATTCTATATTTTTAAAATTAAAAATATAATTAATAATATTACAATAGTAAAAAAAAAATATATTTTTTAAAAAACATATATATAAACCTCAAAGTGTAAATAAATTCGTAATATACTTTATTAGCTAAGGACATGAGATCAAAACCGCAATAACATATATAACCGTTTAAAAATTTGAAATTATAACTTACTTCTTGCAATGAACTTACCCTACTCGAACGGAAATTAGTTTGAATATGTAAATATAACGGAAATAAGGACACATTATATACTAACAAATATATATATATATATATATATATAACAAAATTATTAGATTATAATTAGAAATATTTAGAAAAAGAAAAGACCCATTGTATCATAAGTAAAATAAAGAAAAATTAAAAATAATTAATGCAAATCATGTTACGTTGAACAAAAAAACCTCCTATTTTCCTTTTTTGAAAAAAGAAAAAAGAAAAAATCAATGGTCAATTCACAATCCAACAGATTGGTCCAAATTGAATTATTATTCTTAGCATAATTTTTAAACAAAATATTTTTCATTAAATCAAGCTGGTTCCAATCCACAAATGACAAAACATTGTTTAATACTATAACGAGAGGAAGTTGTTAGCTTGGGATGACGACGAGGACTAGAAAACATTATCCAATCTTTATTTCTTTCTTTCTTTCCAATCTTTTTGAGATAAAATATGTTTAAAACGACTCTCCAGTATGAGAACGAGTCAATGCGTTGAAGATTCCATTGATTAGAAACTGGGAGACAATAAAAACAAATTATCTTTTAATTTATTCCAGACATGTACTACTAACAGTGTAATGTCAAAATTGGAGAAGAACAATTAATGATCAGCAAAATTGGCTATCGCTGGGAAAGGTTTTCAGAAAAAAAAAAAAGAAAAGAAGAAAAACCCCTCTACCGGTAGATTAATTAGGATCCGTTAATTTTGCAATCAATCAAAAAAAAAAAATCAAACCAAGCTCACCTCTGCCTGATTTAATTACAAATGAAGAGATAAATCAAGCTTTTGATCCTTATTGGTGTTGTTATCCCTATCATCAACCCCACAGGTTTTTTGATTGCTCTTACCTGTTGATATACCTTGTTGACATCCTTCAGTAGTACTGGAGCCATTGCACCTCGCGCTCCTTTGCCAATTTGATAAGCTCTGTTGATCAGGTGGCTCTTGCTGAAATGGGCCGTTCATGTAGTTGCAGCGGTAGAAAACCATGTTCTCAAACCGCGGTGCGCTATGGGAATGGGAACCGAAGCGATTAGGGACGACTTGTTGCTGTTGCTGGCCTGGGAACTGGCAGAGACTGGCTGCATGAGTGGTTATGTACACAGAAGGATTGAGAATTCCAATGGGATGATGGTTATTGTTAGGTGCAAATACTAGCGGAGGTTGAGGAAGATTAGAATAGGTGGCGGTGGCGGTGGCGGTGGCGGTGCAATCAGAAACCCTTTTCTTTCTAGCAGCACTTCTCTCCTTCTTGTGGGCGTTTTGATGACCGCCTAATGCTTGTGAGCTATGAAATCTTCGCGAACAGTATAGACAAGGAAATGATCTCGATCCGTCTTCTGCATTGCTCGCTGAAACATGGCTTACGTTCTCGCAACTCATATTACCTGGAGCTGCTGTACCTGTACGTACGTGACACGAAAATTAAAAAAAAAAAAAAGTGCAATAATATTATTCACCTTCAACACTTTTTTTTTTTATTAATTAAATAATTTAAGAGGCGAAGGGAAGGGAGGATGGTATACTTACTGATTACCTGATCGAGAGGGAAGGAGTATATACTATATAGGGGATGTGACAGGGGAGGAAGAAAGAAAGAAGAAAAGGGAGGGGGGAACAGAATGACAACAAAGAACACAGACTTTTGAACTATAACTAGGGAATAAGGGAAAAACTAAATTAAAAGAAGAATTGTTGATGACTGATGATCAGAAGAAGTTAGTGGCAAGTTAAGGGGGAGGGAGAGAGAGAGAGAGAGGTCAGAAAGCAGCTTTGAAGGAGAGTTGGAAAACGTGAAGAGCTGCACAGCTATCTGAGTTTTATGAGATCATTAAAAAGAGTGCAGAATGCACGGACAAAAACAAGTCGCAAGAGGAGAGAGCGTAAGCGTATGGGCTTAGAAGTTGGGAACAGAAGCAGAAGAGATAAGAGAGAGAGAGAGAGAGAGATGGATAGGTATAATGCGTCCAGAAGCATCCTCCTCCAATACGTTTCTGCGCTGCATGCAGCTGACTGATTAGCTGAGAGAGATATGTGTCCATATATGTGTTGGCTTGGGAAATGGAATCTTTCTCTGTACTGCACTCCATTCTTACCTCTGACAGATAGTTTTATCTGGTTTCTCGACTACTTTGGGTTTTTCTTCGTGCAAACCTCAGGCGCCTTCTTTCCTGTCTTTGAGTGATCATCCACTTCTTCCTACTTATCGTCATCAACCAATTCTTGCGACTCTATCCTCAAATATTAAGCTTAGGTGGAGTTCTTCTCCTATCCTTTACCGCCCCTAAAACTCCTTTCTTTTTCTTTTCTTTTCTTCCAAAACCCGCGATTAAGATCTTTTGTTAAATGAAACCTACAAAACCAGATATCTAGGAGAACTTTTCTGGTGGTATCTGAAAGAGAATAAAGGTTATTCTTAGTCCCCCACTCGGTCAGAGAGGTAGTTGCCCTAATTGAGCTTTGAAATCTTTCCTCACTTTATGCCCCAAAATGGCCTAACACTGATCCTTTTTTTTTTTTTTAGCTTTACAATAAATAGTTATGGGACATACAGCCACTGCGTCCCTTACTGCGCCATCTGACATATTGGCATCCACCGCCATTACCAATCAACTTGTCACCTTGCATTCTATTCGTTGCATGCCCTGGGATTTCACGTATCCATACTTCCATACTTATGGACTCTGCGTTTGATTCGTCTTTTTTTTTTTTTTTTTTTGCCCTCAATCCGTCTCGTTCTCTATAAGGGCCGCGCGGCTAGAAACAATATACCACCCCATTAGACAACCTTGAGAAAGAGAAACTGCAGCAAGCAATTCTCTTCACATGTCTGTCATTCACAATATCAGTTACCGGATTATGAATGTCTGACCCCAAGAAGACATGGTACCAATTCACCATTCTTTAAGATGGTAAAAAGAAGAATGGGGGTTTTGTGGAGCATACGAAGTTCACTGTGGAGAAATCCAATTGACAATGAACTAGTCGTTCCCAATGAAGCTCTGCTTATTTCATCGCTCAGTAAAAGCTAAAGCCAAGAATTCCTACCCGACTATAAAACAAGTGAAAGTGAGAATTTCTTAAAATAACAATAGTGCGATAAACGGCTCAATAAAGAATAGTTTTTTCATTAATCGAATAACAAAGATGATATGTAAAACATAATACATCAATACTTTTCCTTTCAAGAAAAATGGGAAGCAGATAAAATACACGTAAGTACAGCTAAATGGATTAGACACAACTATTAACAAGGACAGATCTAGAGTAAACGGGAGAAAGCAACACGAGGAGCGCAGTAGGCAAACATAATTACAATGTGAAGACTCGTCAGCTCAAGAATAAGTAAACAGGATTATACTCAAAAGTCCTAGGAACAGCCAAAGCATCTCCTTATAGAGATAAAGCTCGAAGGGGCCGGTACCGAATCGGACTCTAGTCTTTTACGAGGAAGATGTTTAAGAAAAGCTCTCACAGCACCTGTGACACCATCTTCATCTTCCATAGCCTTTGCAAGTCCAACAGCACGCTCCTTGACCTATTCATTGTCACTCATAATAACACCTAGTTAAAAGGATTTCATAAGATTTATACATTATACAATAAGCTCCTTAGGAGCAGAAGTTCCAAAAATACCTTTGGGTCTAGCATAAATTTGATTGCGTTAAACAAGTTTGCAAGTGAAAATTCATCAACTGGTATTGGACGAGGACCAACACCTCTGTCGTGCACTCTTTCTCCCCAAAATGGTTGGTCACCAAAGAAAGGGACAATGGTGGTCGGGCACTGCATGGGCATGAAATTTTCAGAAACAAAACCAATTGTCCTGGAATTTCTGATGAAATAATCTCAAGCGAAACTTACAGCAGCTTTAAGACCAGCAGCTGTTGTTCCTGCACCTCCATGGTGCACCTGCAATAAAAGGTACAAACCCATAAGTGTACTAGTCCTCTGCTAACTCTACAAGACTAGCAAGATATGGCAGATATAGAAGCAAGGGTATATGGATTCAGTACAGAACACCCAGAGAGGATCACCTTCCAATAGCCACTAATACAGACTTGAATATACCCCAGAATTAACAGCATCATGCAGAAGTTCTGTGCTAAAATGGATGAGTTCTTTGGCCAAAAAATTGTATGGCCGTAAGCATGAATCAAAAACTAAATTCAACAGGGCAAGGGGATATATGGACAACAATCCTACTCTATAATAAGTTGAGGTACCCAACAAATATTATTGGAGAAGCCTAAACTTTATAAAGGGACACTTTTGCTCTTCAACAGGAAGGATATATTCAGTTCTTATACCATACTATAATGACTAGCTTCATTACAAGTCCAAGTAGTATTACATTCTACTTTGCCACTGAATACATGCTCTCTTAACATACACTTATATAAACTATGTATTAAGAAAAAAGAGAGAACAAGTGCTCACCACAGCAGCACATTGCAAAAAAAGCCAGTCATGAGGAACATTATCAAGCAAATATATTGAGTCCTTTGGTTCTGCCACTGATTGAAGAAAAATAACTGAATAAATATTGTAACTATTAACTGATAGAAAACATCTAACTAGCATATGAACAAGGGAGATGTATATCCCAGAGCATTAGACAGAAAGCAAAACAAGTAATAGAGGGCAGAGAAACTCACATTCACCAAGGCCTCCCCACCCCTTGTTGATGATACCTCTTTGTCCAGTTAGTTCAAGAGCTTCAACAATTATCTGGGTCATTTTCTCTGGCTCTTGAACAGGCTGAAACAGAAATTCAGAGTTGAACTTGGCTATAGATGATGCTAGCTGTAGTGAGGAGTGGAGGGGAGGGTGAAATGCTAGCATGCATGGACTTAACTAACTCCTCTAGAACTCATAATATGCAAAATATTCAACATTTTACATGATGAGAGGTCATAGGTGCAGCATAAAGACAAGGAATCTGACTACTCGAGCATTTTCTAGCTGAATATATTTTGCTGATATCTTCAGAAAGTAAGCCAACAACTGTGCGTCAAACATAAGATCCCAACAAGTGGGGAATCAATTCTTGGTTAAGCTAGTCAAGTTTTCTAATCATAATCAACTTTCCCAGTTCTTGGCAAGGCCATGTAAGCAGGAAAACTGATGTTTTCAACCAGACTCAGAAGCAAGTAAAAGAAACAAGGGGAAATGAAAACATTAAGAACAAAGGCACTTTACAACTCACAAGGCTACCAAACCCAATGTAGATAGGCTTTGGACCAGCTTCAAGCCACTTCACAAGTGATTCAGGAGGCTGATAGTTCGATGCTAGATCAAGAAAGCAAAACCCAACTACATCCACCTTAGGTCCCCAATCTGGAAGGTATTATATGGAAAGGGAAAAGAACATATTAAGATAAAGATGATGTTAAAATATCAGTGCAGCTACAAGAGCAACAACTAGCCGCAGGTTGTGAAAGAAAATGTAACAAATAATTGTGAAATCTTAAAAGAAGTCCATCCATAAAAAATTAAGATAAATTTCCAGTGAAAAGACCTCTTACACAAAATAAAGGAAAAATATCTGTAACAGATATAGGTAAATGAAGGAATACCTTTTGGTTTAGGTACGAGATGAGGACTCCATATATATCCATGTGGAATATCAGACTCAGAACCCTGAGACCCACTAAGATATGTTACTGGCCGTAGCTTCAGTTTTTTCTTCCTTAGATCATTTATCATATCTCTAATTCCTAGCCAAATCATGGAGTCAACAATCTGGTACGAAAGCTGCAAATTTACACATTTACAGCCATTACAAGAAGTAAAGGAGCGGGCAGAGAGGGGAATGAAGGAGGAAGAGAATAAAGCAGTAAGCAATGTTCAAAAGAATTAAAGGAAAGAAAGAAACTTACTCTATATCCAGCTGGTTGCTTAACACGGGATAAAGGATGTGGAAATTCACTAGTTGGCCTGAAAGAAAAGATAAGATGTACACTTCAATCTATTTGAGAATTCTTATCTATCTGTAGTTTCAAGAAAGAAATAAAATGATGCAAATAATAATGGCTTCAAAATAAATTTTCTCAAAATTTCAGTAACCAATCAAAACTTACGTCCAAGGCATGGTGAAGAATATATGAATTGGTACTTTCATAGCCTCTGCTACATGTGTGTGTCCTGAAACATTATTTCTCTATGTTAGCAGGGGATGTCCCCCTTTCCATGCTAGACCTCTATAAGCACAAGCCCCAGAACATGCCCAAAGAAATACTCCATACTTTCTTTTCTTTTACTTGTCACATTGAGGAGATTTCTAGGTTTATTTTTACTTCTCCCCTTGGAAAATCAAGGTAACTTTTTTTTTTTTTTCAACAATATCCTTTAATCAATGCTTTTTGACTAATCATATATTAACTATATTTTATAGAAAAATGAAAAGTTAAAATATTTTAATCTTTTCAACAAAAAGACACATCAATTTTAGCATTTTTCTTGAAGAATGTCAAAGCTTGTATGGTGCCAAACAGAAAAAAGAAATGGAGTATATATACAGAATACCAATCACTCTCTTCAACACAAGTTGTCACAGCCTGGGAAAGATCTAGAAAATATTATTTCCACCCAAGAAAAGTATTGTGTTTGATTCAAAACAATTCCCTAGGGGGAGGGAGAAATTTACTTTCATATTAACTCACAAGGACACAAGTGACTCAAAGGAATATCAGCAATAATCTAAAGGGCCCAGAGAAGGAATCCAAAAAATTGAAAACTGGAAATTATAAGTGCAGATTTCCAAATTTCCAGTAAGCAAAGAAAATAAGATAAATTTAAAGTGAATAGAAAAACCATCACAAGATAGTAAAAGGCCCTAAAAGCTAACTGGCAAATCTAATGACGAGCACTTTCCACAGTTGTCAGGTAAAGACTTCTATACTTAAATTCGTAAGAGAGGCTCTGGGTCCTTCAAAATGAAATCCTAAAGATAAAAAGACTTAACCTGATTTTCTGTAAAGACTAACAATAACCATGCCTGCACAAGTTGAAACTTAATTTGCTTGAGGGAATAGAACCTGTTCTGCTAATAAATACCACATGCAGCCAATTCATTGATTACTGTAGAATAGTCGATTCTCAATCATTCACAGGACCATGTCATAAAATTCTAGCTCTGGCAATTGTACATATTTCGTTATACAAGTCAATACTAATTGTCACTCTCTGTGACCTTTCATGCATATGCATCAAGTTCTACAGAAACATACGTCGAGGTCATTGACTAATTGTTACAGGTTAATCCTTTTGAGATTATAAAAGGTATCAGAAGCAATTCCAAGGATAAGACGCAAGTCAAATCTAAGGAAGATTAATCTGTCTTAGATTCAAACTAATACAAACAGCTTCCAAGAAAATTTGTAGCCTCTTTTTAGTTATGATAGTGAAGAGAACAAATAAAGCTAAAGGAGCCAAAAAAAAAAAAAAAAAAATGATGAAATCTTACCATATGCAGGAGGATTAGCAATAATTGCATCTGCTTTGAAAGCAATCCCTGAATCAAGATCTGGTTCTTTGCATGCAGGTAATAAAGAGTAAATTATTTCCTTCATTTGATTTCGCTGAATAGGTATTTCTGAAGGTCCTGATGGCAAAAATCCTTTGTTCTTAACCATATCTGCACAAAAACAATTTGTCAATCAATTCTTGGCACACACATGGAAAATAATCATGGATTTGGCACAGGTAACAACACAACGCAAATAAACGTATGAGATTTTGGAATGAATTCATTTAGATCACGAAACAGCCCATTTTCCAGGATTGAGCTAACGAAAAGCTTATAAGCAAGAGGACATCAAGGATTAAGTCAAGAGGCAAAAGCAGGCAAGAAAATTTGGCAAAACATAAAACGTTTATTACCCAAGAGGACAGATATTTCAGTATAGCTAACCTGAAGCTTCTGCAGGATTACATTATGCAGTAAAAGGACTCATAACAGGAAAGAAAATAATAGCAAGTTACACATTTCTTAAAAGTTAACATGGACACATGAATAATGGTGTCAATGTAGACGACAAAGGTTTGAACGTGTCATAAATTTTGATCATAGGAAACAGTAAAATAATAATATTGGATGTGAAGCATTTCTACCATCACTCCATATTACATGCAAAACATTTTGCCATAACATTTCACCTCAAGTAATAGAAATAGTCATGAACATGATATTGTCGAACCAGAACAAAATCAAACATAATGTCAGGCACATGCATCCAACAAGAATTTTAGGATCACAGCCAAGAGGATAAAATTCCAACCAGGATTCGAGGCAAACTCTTTGAAATATGAATGATGATTTTGGATGTGAAGAATTTCTACCCTCACTCCCATGTCACAAGCAAAACATTTTCTAGAAAAAATTTCACAAGAAGCAATAGAAACAGTCATGAAACATGAAATTGTCGAATTAGCACTAAATCAAACAGAGTGTCAGACACATACATCCAGCGAGAACTTTAGGATCACCACCAAGAGGATAAAATTCCAACCCAGCAGTCAAGACAAACTCTTTGAAATTTGAATGAGTTGCCAATCTGACACGATGGCCATAGTCCTGCATCCACTATCTTATCAATAAACTGAACAAAAATCAAGTCAGTAACAGAAAAAAAAAAAAAAAAAATCATTAATACATCTTTCTATTTTTGCTTTAGAACTTGAAAGAACTCTTCTGTTTGTCTACAGAAGAAATTTTAAAAAAAAATAATAAAAAAAAAAAATTTTGAATTTGACCAACTCAATAATTGGAGCTTCCTCTTAAGCTGATTTATTATTTTTTTAAATAAAAATTTAATATAATGTTTTTATTCAATAATACTCCAAAAAAGACTTTTTTGGCTTTTCTTAAGCTAAAAGCAACAGGAATACAGCTCAAAACAGCTTTTAACTTTTAAAAAGGAATAAATGAATAACCAAAAAGAAATATAAGCTAATTGCTTCTTATATTTAAGCAATAGAGGACAAGGCAGAAGCAAAATATAGTCTGCACAACATTCAAATGAATATTAACAACACGAATTTCAAAAGCAGGGAGTATTGTGATTCAATGATTCATTAGCTTTTTCAGAAGTCAATACCATAAAAATATCAAAAAATTAAAGAGATGTTAAAATAATAAAAAATTTTAAAACTTCTGGTCCTCTGCACTAGTAAACAGTTTAAAGACATTCCCCGTGAGAAACTTGAGAAAAAGGAAAATCCCGTCTTTAATTAGAAGAACTGAAAAGGATATCACACTATTGTGTATACCAAGCATGCAAAATTTTCTTGAAAGAAAATAGAACTCCCAAAGAAAATATGATCTTAAACTGATAAAGATACACTTCAAGGAACCAGTAGACAATGCCAAGGGAATAAATAGGCTTTTATAATGCCTGGAGAATATGCAAGATTTCGCAGCATAATTATTCAAGGAAGAGTGAAATACCTGCAGACGTTTTCCAATTGCAACAAAAGGCTGCACATCACCACGCGTTCCAACTATAAGTATTACAATTTGAAGTGGCGGAATGTATCGAAGTTCCATGTCATCAAGAGGTTCATCATCAACTTCACTACATATATT
>JAXGGT010000169.1:4933522-4946751 GCA_035583425.1 Marsdenia floribunda | reverse complement strand
ACCTTTATTTTTATTTTTATTTAAGTAATTTCCTTTATAATATAAGTAAAAAAAAAAAAAAAAAAAGGTCCCCAAGAGGAAAGCAGCCCATCAACATGGGGATGGGCACGTAAATTGCATGCCCTTGAGAACAAGGTGCTAGCGTAGTGGTGTGGTTCTATTTATTTATTTATGTGTCTTTACTTGACTTGAGGACTTGGGTTCGATTCTTACCAGGAATAGCCTTGTGCCGAATTTCAGCAATGTGTTATAACCTTGAGAGTATATTCCCATAAATCTCTCTCAAATTAATTGATAAGAATATAGAATTAAAAAAAAAACTTGCATGCCATTGCCATATCAATTCGGATCCTTAGCACCTTTATTTTTATTATTATTTAAGTAATTTCCTTTATAATAATAAGTATAAAAAAAAAAAAAAAAAAAAAAAAAAGTCCCCAAGAGGAAAGCAGCCCATCAACATGGGGACAGGAAAACAAAGAACCCTACATTTGTATGGCTCATAGAGATGCCACCAATGCAAAACTCATTAATTATCTACTAAATGAAGGTACAATAGTTGAGAATTTTGCTTCATTTAATAAGGTTATTATTATTATTATTACCTTCTTCTTATATATATATATACAGCACCCACAAATCCACCCACCACATGATCATATATATATATATATAATATGAGCAATAGAAACCCCAAATGGCTAAGAAGTGAGAATCAAAGAAGCCAACCAGCCCCCACTCACTGCATGGTTGTCTCACCATCAGTCTTAGATTCAGTCTAAAATTTATATTCTTGCAGTGTCTTCATCTTCCTCTTTCCCCCCTTATGATATATATAATAATAGATTTAATAAAAATTACAAGAATCTTTTAGGCATAAAGACATCACAGCTAGATCTTTTTTCTGCGCTGTCCGATTTGACCAAAATTGTCACCTTTTTTTTCTTTTTTTCTTTATTTCTTTCTAGTTTCCAGAGTCTTTTTAGTTAATTAGTTCTGAGGATTTGTGCAGGAGATATATTAATATATATATATGATATATATATCACATCCCTAACATGCAGGTGAGCTTTGAGGTTCAGCCCTTGTTATCCTGTGATCAAATTATATCATGTTATCACATGGAAGCTGATGCATCCCTCATGCTGACTTTGTATTATATATATATATATTTAACAGATTCTTCAGTGGCTTTTGAAGATTGCCAATGACTCTCATCAATCACAATCAGAGACTCATGATGAAAACCATAGCCCTACTACTGTTTCTGCAAAAAAGATAGGTACAGTAAAGGGTAAGATTCCATACATATATATATATATCTGTAGCTTTTTTCTATTGTACCGTGTTCCTGATAAAGTTTTTCCTTTTATGGGTTTCTTTTTCCAGGTGAGGAAACTGATAAGTCAACCCATCCGGGAGATAGAAGAAGACGGAAAAAGAGCGCTGAGCAGACGGAAATAATCTGCAAGAACTTGAATCTTTTCAAGATTTTACGACGGAAGGATATTGCCAAGGCTTGCTTCTACAGCACATTGAATCTGAATCGGCCAGAGAATTATCAAAGGAGTCAGTATTTGCATACGATGAAGTTGAAAAAGGAAGACCTCGCACGAGGACTAGGAGGCATGATCAGCAGTCAGATTAATAATAAGGCAGACAATTCCTCAAATTCCCAATATGTAGGGAAGAAGGTTTTGCCGATCAGTGATCAGAGCTCTGTATCGTCTTCGACAAATGAAAATTATCAATGCCGTACAAGTACTTCTACTACTACTGCTGCTGCAACAACAGAAAATAAAGAAAAGAATAAGGGAGGAGATAAAACCAAAACCATTTCCAGAATGAAGGAACTGCTGAGATGGGCTGCTGCTGCCAAATCCGATCATAAAGGAGGGAAATATTTAGGTCGAAAGGTTTGTATTTTTTCCACCCTATAGTATTATTGCCAAAATATAGATCTAATTCTTTAAAAATGGGATAGAGGAGAAAATCATGGTCCATAAACACACTCTATATATATATATATATCTTAACACTAAACTCAAAATTTAAACATCTTATCAGAGCTAGAGATAAAAATTAACATATATGCGTGAAAAGAGATTTCATTCATGTATTAAGTTTTTTCTTTTCCTCGCAGATTTTGCGGTTCAGGAACAAATCAACCCTGAAAGCAGTTCCGGACGAGGATCAGCTCAGCAACGATTCTCCTAAAATTAGTTTTAGATGGGATATAGAAAGTTGCTCCACCATTTCCTCAACTTATTCTGCCATTTCCATGGCTTCTTCATCAACCAATTGTAATCATGACCAAACAATCATTAGTTTGCCTTCCGTTAGCGCTACTCCTCTCCACAACGTCGATTACCATGCTACCAGAACCGGGAATTGGATCACCACAGATTCTGAATGTTAGTATTTTCAATAATATCTATATATATATATATTTCCGATCAGTTCCCGGAATTAATTCTTCTCGGTTCTTTTTTTTTTTGTTTGTTTGAAACAGTTGTTGTGCTGGAGTTATGAAGATTGCGATCCCAACGAGTCCGTTCCCGTTCGGGTCGGGTCTGGCTGATGAGAACTAGTAATTAATTAAATCTACTAAAGCAGAGAGACACAGACAAGGAGTGGCTTTTGATAAATTTCTGGTTTTTTTTTTTTTTTTGAGAGGCAAAAATTGTCATAAAATATCTCTTTGAAATTTTTGTCTCCTTTTGGCTGATTAATTAGTTAATTAATGAATGTTTCACACGGAAAATTCACCACCAAAATGGAATGTTGGCCGTGCTTGTTTCTTTCCTTTTTTTTTTTTTTTTTTTTCCCTTTTAATCATCCATATTCTGTATCATAATAACTGTGTAATCCTGATTGCATATATAAAAAAGAAAAAGAAAAAGGGCTAACGTGGTTATGATTTCGAACGCGAACGTGTGACGGCACCCGTCTCTCCCTTTATTTTTGTTTTAAATATTTTATCTTTAACATTACTTGAATTTATAATTCTTTCTTAAGTTTAGGTATGGGTGGCACCTTCTAAGGTGTTGGATACGTGAGTAGGCTTTCGATCCCACGATCTCAATTAAATTAAAAGAATACTTTATTAATTCACCTACGCTTTAAATTAATAAATTAACTAGATCTTGCACCAAATATAGTTGCACTCTGTAGAATCTTAAGAAAAGGTTTTATTCTAGTTCATACATGACATTTATGAAGAAAATATTAAAATTGCAACCTCACGTAATATTTAGAAGAAGCTTATCATTTATACCAAATCAAACACTAATAACAAGATAAAAAAAATAAAAATAAAAATAAAAAGAGTATGTGGATATCTCCCAACTTCAGTAACTCCATATCAGATGTCATAGTTTACTCTAGACTAGAGCAGCCCAATATGAAAAAGAGATCCATTAGTTGAGCCCACAAGGAAACAAATCAGGCCTGAAAAAGTTGCCCAAAATCTCCCGCTTTAAAAGTTGACTCATCTCATCTGTTCGTTAACAACCTCGCAGTTGCGGTTCCTGCGCCGAGGGTTTAGACTAAGGCTACCATTAGCGTCTCTCCGCTTTTTTCTCTCTCTCTCTCTCTCTCTCTCTCTCTTGCGAGTGCATACTGAAATAGAGGGGTTTTAGGGTTTTTATCTCTCCTCTTGTATTTCTGTCTCGCTCCCTCTTCCTTCCTCTCCTTCTCTTCTGTCTAAGCCATGGACAGGTATCAAAAAGTCGAGAAACCGAAGCCTGAGTCTCCCATAAACGAGAATGAGATCCGAATCACCTCCCAGGGCTTGGTCAGAAACTACATCAGCTATGCGACGAGTTTACTTCAGGTACCTATTCTGTTTCTTTTTTTTTGGTTCGGTTCAGAAGCGTTTTCAATCTTTGTGTTTCATCTGTTTTTTCAAAACTGGTGGGTGTCCGCATATTTCTTCTTGTTTTATTTGATTTTTTTTTTTTTTTTTTTTTTGACGTTCCTGTTGGAATGCCAGTTTTATTAGTAGTGCTATAATTTGTTTTGTTTTGTTTTGATTGATGGTTTCCTGATTCGTTGAATGTCTGTTTAAATTTGTTGCTACTTGTCTTCTCATTGTGATTTAATATTGTTATCCTTACTAGTGGAATTTAGGGGCAAAAGGTCATTTAGGTAGTTAATCCGACCTTTTGACATTACATTAAACTTGTGTAATATTATATGGATGCATGAGGATTACCTGCTATGTGATTAATACTCAGTTTTCCATTATTTTCGAAATTTCTGAATGCTCTCATGCACTTGGGTTTTCTAAATGGTTGGAGCATTTTTTTATGCCTAATGGCTGACCTATGGCTGATGTGTTATATATTTTCAATAAAATTAATCATGGTGCATTCAGCTATTCTTGTGGTTGTCATGTTCCTATTCCAGGATGGGTTTCTAGGTGGTGCTACAGATGATCTAGTAAATAATTCTTTAAATAGGAATAGTCAGTGCTGACCAAGCGGTTTAATTTTAGATGTTTTGATAACAGCATTTTCTTAACTTTCATCTTTCATAAGTTTTTCTTAAATTTTTCGTTGCCTCCATCAGATTAATTGTCTCTATTGTATTCCAATTTTATCCTTGACGTTGGAGATTTTTTTAGTTTAACAGTAGGGATTCAAGGGATTGAGTAAGAGAAGTAGTTCAGGAACTTTTCTTCTTTTGTAGATTTTGCAACCCTTTTTGTTTCTTTACATACCCATTGCAGAAATATCTATGTGGGCAGAGATGCTGAACAGTTTATTATTCAGCATATATATATAAGAATGTGAACATCAGCGTACTTTAGATATGGCATGTCCAGGACTTGATAGTTTATTTTGTTCACCAATAGTAATTTCTTGCCTAGTTTAGAAGCTAACTCTGGTTCAAGCTCGTACAATTACAATTCATTAGGCATTTAGAGAAGTCATGTGGTTTGTTGAATTCATGTGACTTATTTAGTTATCACTGCTTATTTTCCTTTTCCATGTTTTGGATGGTATTGCTCATTTGCAGACAATTCTTGCTTTAGTATGGTTGTGTCGAGCTGCCATGTGTTTTGGTTTAGTTTGTCATTCACTGCTATTATCATCTGTGACATTGGTATGCGTTGATACTTTTCTAGGAGAGACGTGGCAAAGAGATCGTCTTGAAAGCAATGGGACAAGCAATAAGCAAAACAGTGGCTATTGCTGAAATTATTAAGGTTTTTAGCCCTACTTCAATTACGTTTTCTTGTATCTTATTATTGATACTTTCCAGTTATTTTATCAGTTGGAGTATTTTCTGAAATATTAAAGTCTGCTGATTCAAATGTAGAGAAGAGTTCCTAGATTGCATCAAGACACTGCTATCAATTCTGTGAGCATTACCGATGTATGGGAGCCAATTGAAGAGGGTCTTTTGCCGTAAGTTTAGTTTGTACTTCATTTCAATTTTGCTCCCTGAAGTAAATCAATACTCTTTTGGAGCTACATGTATATGCTGAATATCTGCCTCTGATTTGTCAATACAGAGTGGAGCAGACTCGACATGTATCCATGATTTCAATCACCTTGTCAACTAAAGAACTGAACAAGAATTCTCCTGGGTAATGTGTGTTTTTGTTCTGCTAACATATATACTTTTTTAATCTCTCAAGAAATATGGCATATTATATTTAATGGATAGGAAGGTTAGTTACCAAAAGAACAATTGAGCGCCTACTCTACTCCCTCTCTAAGTCTTTACAAAACATCCAAACCAGGGGAATACCATCTGGCAATCAGATATATGTATACACTTAGTTGGTTTGAAACATTTGACTGAGTCCATTATCTTAATTCTGAGCTTCTGGTATTTTATGTGCTTTGTTGCTTATCCAGTTTCTTATTTTCATGATTTTAAAACTCTGTCCTCTATGTTTTTAAGATTGTAAAGACGCTAATCAATTTCTTTGTAAGCAATTCAAGTTCTTAGCCTTTGGAAATATTTGTTGGCAGATACCAAGCTCCTTCTGATCAAGCAAGGACACAGTATAATAACTATCAGCCGCAGCAACAGCAGCAGCCACCTAGGCAAGCACGTGCCGTGTACAATGCTGGTAATGAAGGTAGGAAAGAACCAATTACTGAATTTTGTAAATTCAGTTTTCTTTTCCTTAAAATACACTGTACTTGATGGTTTTATTTTAAGCTTGTATCTGTCACTACTAATTTAACTGTGTGTTCTTTACGTGATAAAAGATTCATATGGACGAGGTCGGGGCCGTGGCAGAGGAAGGGGACGAGGTTGGAGCAGAGGAGGATATGCAAATTATCAAGGTAAACCAGTTGAAGTCTTTATAGTAAAAAATGTGTTCTGACTACAGCACACCTCAGCTTGTATGCCTGACTTTATCTCCATTTCATTTTCAGAAAATGGTGGATATTCAAACTGGGGCCCTGGTGGTGGACGTGGTGGTTATGGCTATCGTGGTTAGTATACCCACTCCTTACGCTGTTCGATTGGCCATGTCCTCTTGTAATTTTGCATTGGAACCTTTAACCAGTTTAAATACTAAGTAGACTGGTGGTCATTATTTGAACTGGAGTATAATCTTATTAGGAACTTATCATTCTTATTCTGTTAATGATTTGGATTTGTTCTTTTTCTCCTAGGTGCTGGATACGGAAGAGGGAGGGGCGGTGGCAGAGGCTATGGCCGTGGACGTGGCCGCATGGGCCCACGTCCAAGGGGTGGTGGTAACCAGCCTTAAAAAGATGAATAGGTAGATTTATTTGCTCTGTGGCTAATGCTTGCCATGCTTTTAGGTTATATCTGAAGTCTGTTGTCGGTTATCTTACAAAGGGTTGCTAAGTGGTGATTTGCTGTTTTCTGTGATCAATATGGGCAAGCTTGTGTTTGAAATATTGCGTTATAAGCCAAGAGCAAGTAGGCAATTTTCGGATGGTTCCATTCATTTAACTCTTACATACCACAATTATGCCTTTTGTATCTAGTTCAATTTTTTTTTTTTTTTTTCGTCCCGCTGTTCTTTTTGTTCTTTCTTTACTTAAAGCATCTGTGCATTCTCTCTCTGTTGATGTACTGGAAAATATTAGATAATCCCTTGATTCAAATTGATACAAACGTCTCCCTGTTCTTCCCTCCCAATCAAGCAAAATCCCGAGCCCCGAGTGGAAGGGGTGAGGCGAAGGAGGAGGGGGAGGGCGGGGAAGAGGGTGATGTGGGATACTTTACATAACTAAAAGTGGGTCTTATTGTTCATTTGGCTAGTTTTTTATGGAAACATTATTCCGATCTAGGTACGTGCTTTTCTCTGCGACTTAGCCATCTTATTTATGTTGTTTCTAATGCAATAGTTGTGTGGCCCATCCACTTGTGAGCATAGGAATATTTTTAGTGGTTTAGGAAGATAGTAACATAAGAGTGGGAGGAAGTTTGTGCAGTTTACTCTCTCCTTGATAATATAAGGAAATTATTTTTTCAAATTAGAACAAATTCAAGGAAATTCTCTGAATGTAAATGTTTTGAACTATTTTCTGGTAGTGTGTATATATTTTTGTCATTATATAACTAATATATAATCCCCCATTTTAGTCAATTAGAAAAAATAGAAGAAAAGAGTGTATATATATATTAGGAAAATTGGCTATTTTAGTTCTCAAATTAATTTCGTTTGGACAAAGGGCTCCTGTTTTTTAATTTTTGGATAAATAAATTCTCATTTTTTTTTTATTTGGACAAAGGGTCTTTATTTTTTAATTTTTGGATACATGAATCTTCATTTGTTTTTTATTTGGACAAACGGATGATCAATTTTATTTAGAAAAAAAGTGTTAGTTTTAACATGATTTATTTTATATACTGTGATGATAATTATTTTATTTTATTTTTTAATTTCTCATAATTCTCTCTTATTTTGTTGTATTTTTAGATAAAAATTTATCAAAAAGATCCATTTGTCTAAATAAAAAAAGAATGAGATTCGTTTATCCAAAAATAAATAATAGAGACAATTTTGTCTAAACGAAAAAAAAATGAAGATTCGTTTATTCAAAGATAAAAAATAAATTTTTTTTTATTTAAACGAAATTAATTTGGGGACTAAAATGACCAATTCTTCATATATATTATAACTTTAGATGACATACCCACTTGCCCGGTGCAGTTCCCTCTAGTCTGCAATGAAGTCCAGATTCATTTAGGATCAAACAGACAGAGTACGAAAAGATTAAAAAATAAAATAAACATTATCCAAAATACGTCTCGGAGTAATCGGTTAGAGGTGTCCTTCCGTATTTCCTTTTTATTAGTTTTTTATTTTTTTTATTTTGGGTGTTCTTGGAAAGGAAATTTAAAACATCTGTGATCTGTACTTGGATTCAACTTGCGTCCAGATTCAACCTATGGATGTATAATGATTGGAATATGACACCTAGTAAGATTACACCATTTAATCCCTATGCCCTAGCGGTCAGATTTTAGAACTGTGTTGTACCCAAGTAACCCAACTCTCTTATCAACTCATTAAGTACAGCATTTTTTAAAAATATTATTATTATTAACGAAAGCATGAAATAGTTTCACGAATTTTAGTGTGTGATATTGTTTGAATTTTATTGTAATTTTAATAAATTGAGAAAAGTAAATTTAATCTTCTTTTAATTTACTTATTTAAATTTTATATTACGTGAGAATAAAATGGTATCCAGCGATACGACTTTCTTAATTTAAATGTTTCTACATGACTTGTCAAATAACTTGTTAAGTAAAGGACTTGAGTTTAATTCTCATACTAAGGACGACCTGTTGTAGTATTGGAGGTATACCTCATAAATTTCTCCTGAATTAATCGATAAAGATACTATATTATCCAAAAAAAAAAAAAAAATACATTACCTCAGTTTCACAACACTCTTAAGTCAGTAGCCCTAAATACAAGCAAAAGATAATCCATTTGTCTCATTTTATTTATTTAGGGTGCATGATCAGTGTAATCTTTCTTTCTTTCTGTTTTTTTTTTTTTTTTTTTTGTCTCCCTTTAGAATTGAGAACTGTATTTGGAAGTGGACTCCAACTGTCCATTTTATTTATGGGTGAGATATTTTGAATTATATGAGATGTCGATTGCAAAAAAATATATTCAGATATAGTGATAATTAATTCATGTCAATAAAAAAAGTTTTTTACATATTTGTTTAAATCTAAAAGATTAATATTTTTTTTTTCTCTATTTTTTGTTATAAAAAATAAAATAATAAGTATTAGTTGTTAATTATTAATTAAAGTGTGTTATTTAGTAAGGAAAAAAAAAAAAATAAAGTGGAAAAACAAATCATAATTTAAAAAAAAAAAAAAAGAAAAAAGAAAAAAAGAATGGCCTCGTATCGACCACGTTTCGGAGGTAAGCAAAGCAAGTCAATCCAACGTAGCATTTGTGTTTGTTGACTCATGATAGTCTGTCTTATTCAAAAAAAAAAAGAAAAAAACTCATAACAGTCTGTCCAAAATGATTTGCCAATTGAAGCTCTTCCATTCTATTCTCTGACCTTTTCTCAGTTCTATTTTTTTTTTTTTTTTTTTTTTTTTTTTTTTTCAAGGTTATGATTTGTTTTTCCATTAATATTTTTTAAGAGCATTAAAAAATATGAATGCTTTTGCATGTTGTCATTCTCTTTACACAATAACATACTTTTACCCTTTTTCTTTTTTTTTTTTCCTTAAATTTTTTTTTTTAAAAGTAAAATGTACATAAATTATGTTAATAAAATATATATGTATATATATTTTTTTAAATCTTCAGTACAATACTTAAATGTATTAATAACAATTTAAAATTTTAACTCTAAAAATAATTATTTTCATCTTATAGTTCCTTACGTTCTTAAAGTATATATTATATTTTTATTTTTATAATATTAAATTATATAACTATTTAAAATTATCTAATTTAGTCTTTTTAACTCTTTTTTTTTTTTTGAAAAATTTGTTAATTTAGTACCTAATGTTTATAATTTTATTGTTGTTGGTCCTTTTTTTTTTTTATTTTTTATTTAGTAGGTCCCTAATGTATAATAAGTTTGTGCATATGGTCATTTTCTTCACAAAATCTTTGTTTTGGTAAGTTAAATTTTGTGAAGGAAAGGACCAAATGTACTAACTTATTATACATTGGGGATTTACTAAATAAAAAATAAAGAAAAGAGACCAATCACATTAATTATCAAAAGATTGGGATCAAATTTACCAAATTTTCTTTTTTTTTTTTTTGTTTGTTTAGTAATTCAGTTATTTTGGTCATGTGTTTATCATTTAAATAATGTCTTGAGTATATTTTTAATTCAATAACTCTTGTAATTATACGATACATAACTAAAATAATTGAATTATTTAAAAAAATTGGTCAAATAAATCAAGTAAGGTAATTGTTATAGTTGTTTAGTATCACAAAAATATAAATATAAAATCTCAATTTTAAATTGGAGGAAAATTATTATATATATATATATTAAAAAATTATAAATTCAAGTGCTTAGACATTTTTTCAAATTTTTCTACGGTTCAGACAGTGAAAGTCAAGTGCAACAAATCCGGAAAGCCTAAAAATCACGTGTTGTACTTGGACCTGGCAAAGATGTTTTTTTTTTTTTTCCCCCCTTTTTTCTTTCATTTGACTTGAACAGGAATAGTACGTAACTCTTATTGTATTTAAAAAAAAAAAAAAAGAAGAAAAATTTATCATTTTAGTCCTTGAATTAATTTTGTTTGAACAAAAAGTCTTTATTTTTTATTTTTAAATAAACAAATTCCTATTCTTTTTTTGTTTGAACAAAAGAGTTTTTTTTTTCCTTTTTTTTTTTTTTTAAATTTTTGGATAAACAAATTCTCATTCTTTTTTTATTTGGACTAAGGAGTCATTTTGACTAATTTTTATCTAAAAATACAATAAAAGAAGAGATAAATTATGAGAAATTAAAAAATAAAATAAAATAATTATCACACAATATGTAGAATAATAATAAATCATGTAAAAACTAACATTTTTTTTTAAAAAATAAAATTGGTCAAAAGGATCTGTTTGTCCAAAAAAAAAAGAAGAAAGAGAATTCATTTATCCAAAAATTGAAAAACAGGAACCCCTCTGTCCAAATAAAAAAATAATGGGAATTCATTTATCCAAAAATAAAAAACAAGAACCTATTTGTTTAAACGAAATTATTGTGAGAACTAAAATGACTAATTTTCATCCACTATGGGTAATTTTTTTACTTTTTTTTATACACCCTAACCCATCCTAACTGGACTAGGGATCCCTGCGAGAATTTTTCACAGCAACATTTTAATCAAATTTTTCATTCATTATTTTTAATTAAATTATTAATAAAAAATGAATCAATAAATTTCATAAAATAAAAATAAATTATTTACAAAATTTTTAATATAATCCTTTTTGAAAAAAATATAACTATAAAATTAAACTTAAAAATAAAATAAGAAAAAAAATAATATTTCTAATTTTTCAACATATACATAGGATTTTTTCACTAATTCATATGAAAATAAAATTACAAATATTATTGAATTATAATTTTGTAAAACTAAAATTTTAAAATGGTTAATATATATATATATATAAGTAATTATATTCTATGTATATACTAAATTTACTATAATTATTTATAACTATGTATATAATATATAATTTTTCATATTAAATATTTACATGAAAATTTTAAAATGGAATCACTATATTTATTTAAAAATTTGACAATATGGTACTATGAGTTTATAATCTTGTAAATAAGATGTCATATTTAAAAATTACAATTATTATATTAATATAATTTTACTTTTATAAAATATAGAATTAAGAAATTGAATATTATGATTAATCTGCAATTAGTTTGTAACCACTTTAATATTTACCAAATAATTTTATTTTTTTAAAAAATTCAATAATTATTATGATAGTTATAATTTTATTTATAAGTAATATGTATATATAATTAAGAAAGTATATTTTATTAATTTGTATTCAATTTAGTATTTACTAAATAACTACTTTTATGATTGTTATTTTATTTATTTACATATATATTTGGGAGTGAGGACAGGGATGAGAATGGGGATTGAAGTTAACACCATCTTCGCCTCTATCCTTGATTTTTTCTTTTGGGGAATCACCATCTCCAATCCGGAACCTGGTTAAAGCTATAAGTGATTTTTTTAGTCAAGACGACATCAAGTATGATTTTAATTATCATCCCTAATTTGTACACTTTATTGGTAGATGTCTGAGTTTTGATTAATCAACCTCTAACATATCTAAATGGAATCACAACTCAAACTCAATTTCAATGAAAAATTTTAAATTATGAAGTAATCAAAATACAACCCTAATTAATGTATTATTTTTTAAAATTGTATGCATATGTACCCTTGGTAAATATACCAATTATTCCTTCCATTTCTTACTCCTTAGGGAATAAAATTTTTCACTTTTACATATATATATATATATATACTAATACGTCATTTATAGTAAAATACTGAACTAATTTATATATATATTACTTGTGACATTTACATTTTTTTTCAAAAAAAAAAAAAAAAAAAAAATGGAGGAAGTATTATTTATTTTTTCAATCAATAAATATTGGACGTGAGATTAATATTTATACAAGTGAAATGCACAAATCTAAAAATCATCCCCATTGCTTGGCAGAATATGGGAAGCGGTCAAACGTTCTTTGACTGGTTTTCCGACTTCCCGGGTGATTTTATCTCAGCCGATTTTTGTTCTCATTAATATTATAGTTTCTTCCTCAAAAAAAAAACTTCTCACTTCCTATTTTTATAGATAAAATAATTAATTATTATTAATTTAAATATATGATAAAAATAACAATAAATATTATCTTAATTTATTACCATAATAAATATAAATATAAAATGTATAATTACTTTTTATTAAAAAAATTAAAAATTATAATTACATTTAAAAAATTATAATATATTTTTTATCACTTCAAATAACTAATTAAAAGTATTTTAATGTTTTGAATTAATTAAATTAATATATATCTTATTTTTATATTAATAATTTAAATAATGTCTTAAATTAGAGGCAAATTGGCATAAATAGTCCCCAAACTATAGACGTTTGGTGACATTGGTCCCCAAACTATTTTTTTGGTGACATTGGTCCCTGAACTATGAGTAATTGTGTGACATTGGTC
>JAXGGT010000169.1:4906017-4917442 GCA_035583425.1 Marsdenia floribunda | reverse complement strand
GTCATTTAATTTTTTATATAACTTATAAAATGAATGTTAAGTATTTAATAAATTTCAAATAATTTTACCTCATGAATATTAATTATTATTTTCGTTTAAATTTAATCCTTTAGACTATTTTTAGAGTAGAATTTTTTTTTTTTTTTTTTTTTAAGTTTTCTATTCATTTTTAAAATGAGTTGGGATATTTGTTTGGACAACTAAAATACTACTGCACATTGTAGGTCAACTTGTAAAATAAAAATAATAAAAAAAAATATGAAAGCTAATGGAAGTAATATCAATAGGTCACTATACTTCTCTAATACTTAAAAATTCTATTATTATTACATCTATAAAAAAACAATTTTTTTACACCTCATTTACTAGACAATTTTTTCATATTCTCTATGTTATTCATCGTTTTCTACAAAATTCTTCCCTAAACTTGAAAAAAATTAACTAACTAAAAAAAATTCTAATCCAAAAACACGCTTAATTTTTTTTAATTTAGTAATTTAATATTTTTGACTTTTTATTCATTTTTTTAATAATAATAAAAAAAAGAGTCATGCGTTTATTGTTTAGTCTAATTTATCTAAACTAATCTCAAAAGTAAATATATTTTAACAGTTATTAAATTTTAAGATTTGTTTAAAAAAATCAAAATAAGTGAATAATATGACTTAACTCGGCAAGCAGACACAATAGGAGGTTTTATTTTTTTATTTTTTTAATTTAAGATAGTTTCATCTCTTTTATTTCTTTTATGTTTTGAATTCATAACCTATAATTAGGAGAATATTATTAATTTAGAGACAAAAAAAAAAAAAAAAAAACAAAAAAACAAAGAAAAAATCAACTGGAGTCACGAATCTACCTTGTATGATTAATACTGGGTGGAAAGGGAGAGGGGAGGGGGAAAAAAAAAAAAAAGGTAAGAATGAATGGGGGTTTAGCGGCATCCTCGCCGGCGTCATTTCAGCTTCGTTTTCCATCGAAATTCCACCATGGTAGCAGTATATATGTTCCATTCGGAAGTTTTTCATCAAATCTTCATGCTACACATGGCTCAAGGGACCTTCCGTTATATTCCTCGAAGCTCAAGTACACCGGATGTCGGTCGGGAAATGTTCCAAGACTCAGCTTCAGGTGCAACAGTAGTACCAATCCTGGCGGACCTTCTAGTCAAGGTATTACGTGGTTTACGTCAGGTCATACGTCTGAATTCTGATGCGAATTCAGAGTCATATACTCAAGTTCTTGGTGTTCACTTCCTTGAGAGTGATTAGTTCTGTACACTTTATATGTTTATTGGAGAATTAGTATTATGCAGGGTTGAATAAACAAATCTGTTACTCTATGAATATTCAATATTCCTGCCTATCGGATATTTGAAATGAATGAAATGATTAAAATTGCAAGTTCTAAGCTTACGTTGGTATTTTGTTGATATGCGAAGACATCTGCTACTTGGTACTTCACCGGATAGTAGCATCTCTAATTAGAGAAAATCAAGGGAAGGACGAAGAGACTCCCATTTATCATCTCGGGTGTTTTGTTAGAAAACTTGATAATTGAATATTTAATATTGATTCCCACTCTACTATACTAGTAAAAAGTTTTGTGATTTTCCCAGTGACCAGAAGATTTGCTTAATTGTGTAGCAGAAAATGAAACAAAAAGTGTTCTGGATGCATTCTTTCTTGGGAAGGCACTGGCAGAAGCACTTAATGAGCGTGTGGAGTCTGCTGTGGGTGAGTTTCTGAGTGTGGTTGGTAGGCTGCAGGCTGAGCAGCAGAAGCAAGTTCAAGAATTCCAGGTATCAGAAGTTGTTTAATCAGTACTCTAGTTGTTATAGTTATATCTCTTTATAGGGTGACAATTTGGTTGAGTCACAGTTTCAGAATTAGGGGGATATGGTTTGTAATAAGTAGTCGGTTCTTTGTTGGCTTCAACGAAGATCATGAAAAATCTATTTATGAACTTGATACAAAATTAAGTTATTTGTGCTTGAAGCACCATATGAAACGGAAATGATTATCATCATTAGCTTTAGCAGAGGTAGCACAAACTAATGTTGTTTTCTTCTGCGATAGGCTACAAAAAGAGTTACGAATTGTGATTTTGAATGTAGCCGATTTGGCATATGTGATTGGAGAAAGGAATTATCTGCACTTAGCTCCAATAGGACTTTCAGGATCTACTTCCTTTACATGGTCATACCTTGGTATAGTTGATATTGTTTAAAAGTTATGAAATGGAAGCTGTGCCTATTAAGTTGTACATGCATCAAGTGTGATCAGACCTGCTGCATTTTGTTCGATAATATGAAATAGCATATTAAAACCATTAATAATTCAGAAATTTGTCTCTACTGAAAGTGAATGAGTTGAACGAATAATTCAGAAATTTGTCTCCTTTCAGTATTGAGTTCTGCAGCGCTCTATGAAATGGCTTTGTGTCTCTTCCCTTTCATAAATAAGTCCTGTGTCACAATGAGCTGAAAAGCTCTGGTGCTCTCAAAAGTTTAACCCTGGATCAAGCAGAGTGGCAATCTATGTATTTTGGAGAAGGGAAATTTGAAGAAAATGCAGGAGCATGTGAATCTGCTAACCAAATTACAAAATAAGCCTTTTGTTCTATATATATATATTTTTTTTCCTTCTTCCCTGCATTCATTTGTGAGCATGCATTTCATCAACTTCACAGTAAATTAAACTTGTTCCAGGAGGATGTACTGGAAAGAGCAAAAAGAGCAAAAGAGAAAGCTGCACGAGAGGCCATTGAAGGACGAGGCCTTGTTCCTAAATCCTCTACAGAGAATGTATCCAAGGTGAGCAATGGTGTTGCTGCTTCAGGAAGTACATCTTCAGCAGCCAATTCTCCCACCCCAGAACAGTCATTAAACAAAAGTGTCCAAACAACAAGAAGGAACCCAAATAATGGATATGAGGATCCTCTTTTAGGTGGTGTATCAAGTGAGGATTGACAACCAATATAGCACCATTATGTAATGTTTAAATTATAGGCTCCTAAATTTTCGGTTTTCTCTAGCTTCAATTTCATGACCTATTGAAAGTCAAGTTGAACTCTGTGACTGAACTTTGTCCTCCACCACCCTCAACCCCCCTCCTCCTCCCCGCCCGGGGACCCAGCACCTTGTTTAAAGAGTCTTCTTTAAAGTTGATGCTACATTGCTACTTGAATGGAATACATTGCGTGTTCTAATAGGGCTTTTTGAGTGTTTTGGAGTTGAATAACTATGCACTTTCAGAATGAAAGCCCTGCCAAAGGATAAAAAATATAATGGGGTGAGAGAGGCTCGAACTCTCGACCTCAGGATAACTCAGAAGCTATGAGACCTACGCGCTAACCAACTGCGCCACCACCCCATTTGTTATTTTTAATTTTAAAAATAAATATAAATATTTTGTTTTGTTTTTTGGAAATTTTCAGATACTTTTGTTTCTTACATGTGTCATTTCGGATTATAGATGAAACTGTTACCAAATGAGCTATACCTTCTTGACAAGTATTTAATTATTTTAGTGTTTTAGAATTCAAATATAGTTAAATTGAATTACTTGGATTAATTTTGAATTTTAATGTTGTTTTAGTTTGTATTTAAATTAAAAAAAATAGCAGTAATATGGGAGAAAAATAGTTCAATAATTGAATTGAGTACTAATTAGAAGTTAGAACCCAATTGACGAAACAAGAAATTGAGGGAGAAAGATTTCTCTTTCTCATATTAGTCGGTTTTTAGTTTTCGGGACTCAAATTTAAGATTAAAGGAAGATTTGGGTAGAATTCTGAAATTATCAGAAGATGAGGAGGAGATTCGTGTAACCATGTTCTGACTTCTTAGCCAGTTACGAATGTTTGAGCTGGTTCTCTATTCGGCTTCGCAGCCTTTCAAATTTTCAGCTGGAGGCTTTGTGGTCTAGTGGCTTGTGGCCTGCGGAGGAAGTGGACCGACTACAACAAGCAAACAAGGTTCGCACACATTCAATCCTCACCCCCATCGTTATTCGCCACCACCGATTTGCTTTTTATTTCCCAAATCTATTCCTACACTACTACTCACTCTTACAGTAATAGAGTTTTCCTCTTTTCCCCGTAGTTCCATCTTCATTTTCCTGTATCTCTATCTACCTGTAATATATATATATATATTTCAATATCTTTCACAGTTTCACCTATAAATTTAGGGCTTTATCTTCACATATGGTAAGATTATCACATTCTTTTATGAATTTTGACTCATTATACCAGCAAATGGTAGGGGCCTGACATGTTAAATTAGTGTCAATGGCCGAAAAGGATTCGAGAAAGGGATTTGTTGGTTGTATTTAGATTCCCTAGTCAATTGATTAATGTGGATTTCTGAAATTTGATTTTTAGTGTGTCTGTTTTTTTTTTTAGTTTTATTCTGGGTTCTGGGATTGCTTGAAGACTTTCTAGCATGAATACGAGCTATAGAATGAGTTGATTGTTGGTGAAAAATATACTTAATGGCTGTGGGGGAACATTTGGTGTTCCCCTCCAATGTGAAGCTGCATTTGCCTAGAAATCTTGTAGAAGAGCAGTTTTTTGTTCCCACAACAGCTTTGCAGATTCGAGTAAGAAGGTATCGTCGGTCCTGTATATCTTTGTACATGAATATGATATATTGGTCTTCATTTTCGTGTTTGTAGATTTTTATATTCCAGTATGGACTTTGTGCCACTGCTGATTTGCAGCTATATATATCTCCTAAGCTATTGTGAATTTGTGATTTTTTTTTTTTCCTCCTTGTTATTCAGAAAATACTACTCTGGAAGCTGCAAAGCTTTTCAATTCTCATCACGGACTGGGAGGAAGCTTGCTTCGCCCTTGACAAATGTGAAGGTTTCCAGACTGCAAAAGAATTTAACAAAGTGTTCTTTCATGGGTGCCCTGGTAGAAGCTGATGGTGCAACTCTCTCCGACTGGGTCCCTGTTGCTGATCAGGCACTGCTTATGGCAAGTATATTTCTAACCTACATAGCTGGAGTGATTCCTGTTGGCAAGCAGCTTACAGATGTTCGTGATAATTCAAACAACAGGGTCCCCAGAAACTCTAACCTCTCGGGTAGGTAAGAAAGGTTATGAGGTTGAAGTTCAATGGTTAGCTACTGCTACAGCATGGTTAATGTTGTGTACATTTTCTGATTTGAACCTCTGTGGTCCTTCAGTTGCAGCCCAGAGCAAAATGATGAAGTTAACCTTCACTTTGCCTGGGATGTAGTGAAAGTCAAGCTCCTGGATTCATTAGATGCAGTGAAGCAGGGTGCAAATGTAGTGACTGGATTTCAAGAAGAATTTGCACTTCAACCTTCAAGTTTGCTTGCTCTTGCAGAATTTCCAAGGCTACGTTTGTTATGGGCTTCTTTTCAGTGGCTCAGGAAACAGGCAATCACTTGTGCTTTGTTATATTCATTTTCAGGATTAAGGGCATGTCACTTGTTCATTGGAATTATATGTTGCAATGTCTTTCTTAGTATTACCTATTATGTTAAAAATTTTGGTTTTCTTCAAAGTAATGCCTTTTGTCCCACCCTGTTTCCTCCCTGCTCCATGATGGGTATGAATGGCCACCATTGTATTGGGGAATATTATGTTTCCCATTCCACTAAAGAAAACTTGAGTAATGGTCTGTCCATTCTGCAAATATGTCTGTAATTGTAGGCTATTATTTCATCCTGTCACAACAAAGGTATTTAAAATCTTTAACAGGTCAATAATCTCTCTGGTAACCATAATGAGAGCAAAGAGGAATTACTGACGGTTTTTACAAGCATCATACAGAAATCGTGCCAGCCTTTGTGCATGGCGTGGCTGGAAGATGAGCTTTGTATTAAAAATAGCACATGTGACAAGGTATTTGGATAAATTGAAATAGAATATTGCATAACTGAAAGAAAACACAATTCTCTCCATTGTACTGAGGATCATGTACTTTTTTCTCTCTCTCCTAAACAGGCTCTTCTTTCTTCAGTGAAAAGCAAGATGAATGGGAGTGACAGTATTTTACAGTGCATAAGAAAGTCAGGCAAGGAATTTTTATACTCAGAGTTGATATACACTCTTGCATTTGGTTCTTCCAGGTATATAAGCCATACACTTCTTCTTTTGGTCTGCTTTCCAAAATTCTTCTGCTTTCTTTCCATTTTTTTTTTTAACTTTTGTTTTATCAACTAGCCAAATCTTCGATCGATGCTTTATTCATGAATACTACTTTATGTGAGGGTCATAGCCTAATGAACCACCATGACCTGTTAACTTAACTCTCTGTACCAAGAAGCATGACATTAATTTGAAAAAGGAAAGAAAGTGTGTTCTCTTAATGAATTGGGACACAGCAAATTAGTAGTACATTCATGTCCTGTAGTAAGTTGTTGTAAGATGGTCACATAACTTTGTCTTGTGAGAATGAGTTCAAGGAGTGAAGAAAACTCTCTCTATGCTGTCAATAAAAATTAGATACTTTATTATGTAAGATCATGATCTGTTGAAATTTCTTGTAAATATAACTATAAATGTATACGTTACAGGACAAGTGGTTATTATGACCGTTGCTTGTTTATCCAGCATGGAGTCTCCCTTCTAGAAGATTTGGTGATTACACTAGCAGATGGTATTGCGAGCATGTACTTGGAACTCATATCTGTTGACTGTAGCATATCTAGTGAAATGAACAGTCTTGGTCTGAGTTTATGTTCTTTATCAACCCGAGCACTTCAAAGATTACGTAATGAGGTGCTAGTTTTTCCCATAGTATTTGCCGTTATAATGCTTCTCCTCCTTGCCTGCCTTTCTTTTCTCTTCCACTGTTTAATTTTTATCCATTTGTACTTTTCCTTGAATATTGGAATATCTAGTTTCAGTTCTTGTAATGATGAGCTGTTGTCTTTCTTCTTGGCAGAACTTTCACGTAATTAAAGTACTATGTCAGAAAGCTACTGTGCATCTAGATCTCTCAAATTATTAGAAGCAGATTAGTGCATAAAGTCTTTTATCCTATTGAGATTTCATTTTTTACTGTATTTGTAACTTGGTGATTTTAACATTTGAAAAATGAAGAAATAACCGGATAAAAATCAAATGTATCTGAATTTATCTATCAATGATTGTGTAGGATATTACTAGATTTTCAAAATGTCCACTTTCTGGGGCCCTTGAGTTTCTTGCTTCACTGCCTTTTTAACCTGTTGGTTATTCACTAATCCTTGTGTTGAGCTGAACATGATCCTCAGATAGAATCCATAGACATTTTCACATTCATGAAGAAAGGATCAATATCAGTAAGGAAAGAAAATTCTTCCAGGTGTCTTAATTGTTGAGTCAAGGGTGTGTATTCTTGCTAATGTGTAATATTTTCTGAGGCTTGAGGCTTCAATTGGTTCCTGATATTTCAGCATTCCCCTCCTCCCCTCCTTTCTCCATCTCCCATCTTCTTCAAAAAGTATAGAAAAAAAAAAAAAGGAAATTCTTTGTTGTGTTAATGGGTAGTGGCTTAGTTTTGAAGTAGATGCCAATGTTGCTCTGATCCATTGACTAGGAAGGGAGTGAGCATGTTCTCCTTAAACAATGGTTTATGCATATCACTGATGGTAGTTAGACTAACTTCAACAGTTGGTCATGTCAAGTTCTGAAGTTTAACAGATACATCAAGCCAGGTGCTTTTTTCATTTGGTGTAATCATTGAAAGCAAGAATATAATTTACGCTTTCTATTTGTACTTGCACCATGATTTAGTGTAGCCCCTCTTTCACCAGGAGTTTGGCTGCTTGGATGTTGTTATTAGGGCTGTTCTTAGTGATTAGAACAATTTGACTTCATGAGAAGAAGACAATAGACAAATAAAATGCATTTTACTTGATCATACAGGAGCTAATAACAGTTGATGATTATGGATAACTATGAAGTTTCACTGTAGAAACGAATCTTCTGCTGACAGGTGGCACTGCACCAATGGTTGCATCAGAACATGGAATCTGTTGTGTCAATGTATGAGGATCGCTTTGACTTGCGCACTTTCCAGAGGCATGTTCTTGAAGACTCTAAGTCCACAGTTGAAAACTTTAAATGGTGGAATAAACTTGGCATCAAGAAATCTGCACCACTATCACTTGGACCATCATTTGTGGTGATAACCCCTGTTTCTGTTTCTGTTAAGCGTACCAAAGAACTAAGGGCTTTAAATGGATGGTATGTTTCCGTATCACCTTTTTATGCAACCCTGATACCCGAAAGACAGAAAAGGGAAAAAAATGCAGCATTTCCTGTAGTTTGTGGACTCATGTTGTGTGATACAAGCATGTTAATTTTGTAGGATTAGAGTACCATTTGTTTAGATTGTCATTCTGATATTCCATTGGTTAGGTTATGTGTGAAGTATGGTCCTTTATTTGATTCACAAATGTTTGAAGTTGATAACTGATCTTTTTGGATAGCTAATAATGATTAGGCCTCATATACCATTGTCCTTGTTTAATAAGAAAAGAGGAATGGAAAATGGAAGACTAAAAGAGAATTGAAACTCACGGCTTTATGTTCATAGATCAAGAATTTTTTAAAACAGTGAACAGGATATCTCTGCTTTGGCATTGCATGTATGTGTGCAAAATCAAAGTTGATAGTGTAAAACTTTATCTGTGTGCAAGGGCCTTAATCTGTTGAGAGAGATGGACATGAAATTTGTTGTGGAAGATCAAAGAAGTAATCATTGAGGACTTTTATGCTTCTAGCATACAAGACTTAATGCAAATGGGAGAATTCAACTTTGTTTGCCTTTCTTGTATTTCTGTTGCTAATCTGGATCATCGTCCACTCAAAGGAAATACAATGTTCTTGTGTATGGCAAATAGCAAAAACTTTAGGAAGTTGGATTGGGAATATTTGGAGGATGTCTAAGAATGATTACTATGCTTTCTGTGGCATATTTTGCTTCAAGGTAAACAGCTCTATCTGGAATTGCATTGGGACACATTTTGAAGCTTAATATTTGCTTAGCAGAGATTTGGACTGGCTTGGACATTTTGGTGCTCGAGTGTGTCATCTTTGCATGTCAATCAAATAGTTCTAAACTGAGAAAGTAGGAAAGAACTCCACCTTAGAGGTCTTCATTATTTTTTTCTTTTTTCACGCTGAGGGTAAGCTAGACAATGCCAAGCTTTGGATATTGTTAACTGATATTATATCTTTCTCTTTTGCAGGCCGTACTACTTCAGTCTCTATCTTGAATTGGCTGATATTGCAATGCCATTGGTTAGAATTATTGTTGCTAAAGTGAGTGATGCTGTCTCGTTCTTTCTTGTTAGCCTGATTGGAAGGTCCCTGGGGCTTATCTATACTGGAATAAGGCAATCTCTACGTTGGAAGTGACCCCTGCCTAGCACAACTCTTCTTGTTCGTGCACAGCTTCAAGTTCTTCCTGATATGCCCCGGGTATTTTTTGGGCTTTGGCATTGCTATATGAGTTGATTTATTTTTGTGGGTTTCCAATTTTATTTTATTTTATTGCAATTTCATCTTCTTTAGAGCAAATATCAACAAAATTTCTCACGTAGTGCCAAGCTAGAAGATTCTTTATCTGGAAGGAATTGTACTTCAGTAAGTTATCTGCTCAACATTTAAGAAATTTTTTTCTCCTTTTTGGGTATCCTTATCTTTTTCCACAGCTAAGATTGAAATTCGTGCATTCAGAATAACACAAGTGATTGCAATGTTGTAATTTTCACAAAAAGTCCCATGTTTGCACAGTGCAATGTACTGCTTGTCATGTATACACTGCCAGATAAATAACCGGAAAATAATAGTTGCGTGTTTTTGACATATCCTGATTTTGTATAGTGTAAAAGGGCTTCGTAACGTAGAAAAAAGTATGTATTAACATATTGATTCTTTGTAAAAAGCAAAAAAGAAAGACATTCTTAGTATAATAGTAATACTTAATACGTCCATGCATGCAAGTAAAGATGTAATGCCACTTTTGACCTGAAAAAGCAATCCTTTGAACGTTTAACATATTCTGTAGGATGATACGGTTTTCTTTCTTACCACCAATAATGCAAATGGAAGGAACTTTTAATATTCTTTGGGTTCAAAAATTGAATTTATGTATATTTTTTTTAATTTTTGTACAGTATTTGGGGAAAGGTTTATTTTATTTTATTGATTTTTAGAGTCAAGGTGATTAATAGTTATCTAGCCATAGCCAATACCGGGGTTCTTTGTTCTAGTTTTTCTTCTACTTCAATCTCTTTTACTTGAGTTCAGCTTTTCTCTCTCTCAATACTATTCTCCTATCTGTATGCCCAGGTCAAACATATGAAACCTACTGCTAAGGAAAAGCAGTGTGACGTAGGCATTACCTTAGCCGATTAAAAACTAATGCTACTCTCTTTTTTCCATTTTTTTTTTTTTTTTTTTTTGGTCCTTATGTGGATTCACTAGCAACTAGCAAGTGATAGTTGAGTCTAGGTAATTATGGGGAATATCTACAAAAAAAAAAAAAAAAAAAAGTTAATTATGGGGAATTAGTAAGTAAATTATTAATTACTTGTAGTAGTTGGTTGAAAGAATTTTAGGATATATATATATATTTACTAAATAGGGGTTTGAGATTTGTTTTACCAAATGGGTTAAGTGAAAGAAAAGAAGAAGAAAAACGGATAAAAGGAGGGCAATATGCATGGAAAATAATGAAAATGACTGGCACACATTAAGGGTGATGCAAATATATAATATACTTTTAGAAAGATTATGAAAAAGCAAAAGGACATGGTGAGAAGATAATCCTTGTGCCCTACCATCTTTACATGAATAATCTCTTTAGGCAAGAAACTTCTTATTATACATTAATAAATGGTAGTGTGTCCATTCTTTCTGTAAAGCAATTTGTGGTTTCCCACTCCCAACTTTATCCTATTTTACTGGGCAAAAGAAAAAAAAAAGAAAACTTATATATATATTTTCAAATTAAAGGGGGCTCAATTTTTCCCTTTTTCTTTGCTAAGTCACCACTTCTAAATTAAAAGCCCTTTCTCCTAATCTCATTTGATTTCAACATTCTTTGTCATTTTATATTTTTCTATCTACCCCCCAACCATTCCTAACCCACAATTATCCTCAATAAGTAAATTCAACACTAACTAAATAGGTATTGCATTGAATCTACCTCAAGCTTCTTTAATTACGAGATCAGCAATTAACTTTATTAAACCATGAGAAAATGGAGAGAGCAGAGAGAAAAGGGAGCGGGTGAACGTACGGGACAAAGACATGATTGGGGGGAGGGGTTTGATAAGACATCATTATTCAGAGAGACAATGACCAGGGATGGTGAACAACCCTAAATTCTGTGATGATGATGATCAAGTGAGAATTATATATACATATATATATATATATATATATA
>JAXGGT010000169.1:4838669-4849999 GCA_035583425.1 Marsdenia floribunda | reverse complement strand
ATGTGTCCTTGAAAATTAATGTTAAGGTGTGAATGTGTAATAAATTGAGCATTATTATATAATAACCCTCTTGGTAATTAAGCATCAATTTATTAGTGATTAAATTCCTTTCTTACCTTCTGTTCCCATTTTTTGGAACAGATGGGTGGCAGAAAAGAGCAGATGTGATCCATCCAGAGAATGGAGAGGACTCCAGCCCCCTCTATAGCCGCTGTAATGTTTTTACTGCCTCAAATAGGCTTTCTTTTTCAGTGTTTCTAATTATTTCTGTGTGCATCTTAACTGCTCAGAATATTGCTCTGAATGCTATGCTGTGAGCTTTTCATCTATAGGTTGTAGCTTCTCAGGACTGGCCTGAAGCTCATGGACTAGTTTGCGCCCAAGCTGATAGACAGGAGCTTATACAAGATCTTTTCTTTTCTTTCTTTCCTTTTTTTTTTTTTTTTTTTTTATTTATAATTTGAGGAATTTTTTCCTCTGTCATGTCTCGAACTCATGATCTTTCGAATCATAAGTGAAACTATTACCAACTGAGAGAGTTATGTTGTTTGTAACTTTTTTGAAAGTAATTTTTATGTTAAAAAAATAGGAGTTAAATATATAAGTTTTATATATTGTAATGATTATGTGTGTAAGAGAATGTTTGTTTGAGAAAAAGTTTGTAATATTATTTTATTAATAATATATATTTTATTTTAATTAAGGTGGTTCCACAACATTAACTTTACTTGTTGTTTATTTATTTTTATTTTTTTTTAACTTTGACCCTTTTTATATATATGTGTATATATACATATATTTTATTGATCCACCTAAATTGATTTAATGGAAAAATAATGCTTACATACCAAAAAAAGAAAAAAAAAAAAAAAAAAAGAAAAAATGATGCAATGACCTACATGGCTTTGCAATATACGGCAAAGCAACGTTCAACGTGTCCTGTTTATAAATCAAAGTGTCACGATTTTAACTTACATTAAAGGAAATTTTTTTTTTTTTAAATAAATGTTTATATGGGCAAATTAAACGTAGGTAAATTCTTTATATTAAAAATCGTTTTATGTCTTACTGCATAACATGTGACCATTATTATATATTTAAAATAAAGACGTCAAAAGTAAAATTGCGATACGAGTGTATTAAAATTATATATATTTATTTTCAACAATATATGAACGTGTAATTTTATATTAAAATCACCTAACTTATTAGTAATTTGTCATTACTATGTTATTTACATTTATGTATCACTAATTATGTCATTGTATACACAATGACAGTGATATAGATCACAAAATAAAAACAGAAATTTATGATTGGGACCTTTGGACAATTTTTATGTTGTGAATAATAACGAAATTTTATGATAAAACATGCATACATATTAGTTACTACTAAAACAAAATATCCATATCATTAAAATATGCATGAATAGGGGGAAAAACGATTGTCATTGTATGTTAACCATAACCTAGTCAAAGCTAAATATTTTTCAGTCTGGAATCTTAAGAGTAAATGTAGAATTTCATTGATTCTTTAAGGTTCAGGTCAGAATGAAGAAGACGAGGATTTGCAACGGGCATTGGCTGTTTCCATGGAAGGGGTAAAGGATATTGAGAAAGAAGTTTCAAAAGAAACCGAAACTGGTATGAAGGAAACCGAAAGCCTAGCCAGTATTCCTGCATATCCGCCCCTTCCTGAAGAACCCAAAGGGCGATAGGAGTCTTCTTTGTAGAGTTGGAGTCCGTCTTCCAGATGGACGCAGAATTCAGAGGAACTTTCTACGCACCGATCCATTTCAGGTGAATATATATATATACATATAACCAAAACCATCGTAGCAGCAGCGTATAGGAGGCATGCACAGGATATTCAGGTGAACACAATTAAAGGTTGTGGCTTATTATGATGTCGTCATGAAGAAACCACTGGAGATCGGATCGGACTAGTCAGTTGGACAGTGAATCAGCCCCAAAACCGGTTCAATTAAAGACTAAAAATTGTTTTTTTTTTTAAAAAAAAAGTTCTAAAAATGAAGAAATGCGTTAGATCGGTCGGTCCGACCGGTTAAACCGTGAACTGGCGGGTCTGAGATTGAACCGGCCGAATTATTATTCTAAATGCTTGGGGGTCTTTTTTTTTTTTTTTTGTCCTTTTTCTGTTTTACGGGGTCGTGAATGACTGGCCATGGGCCAATGTTGCAACAATTTCCCACACGGTTTTGGGCTACAAATTTGGTGTTATTATATAGGATGGCCGACGGTTTTATATATATATATATATATTTTTTTTTTTTTCCCCTCAAGAAAAAAAATAAATAAATAAAAAAGGAGAGAAGATTTGTTTTTTAGACGAAATAAAAATATTTATAGTTAAAATTTATATGATAAATATGAATAAATGGTTTTTAAATATATTAAATTTACAATTAAATTGACAATATTTTAGATATTATTGTGAAAATTACATCTCTTTATTTATAATTTGTAATACACTATTTATTAAGAATATTTTGATATTTTTGTTACTAATATTTTGTCCATGACTAATTGTGAATTTTCGCTTTTAAATATTATAATTGACTAATTATTTGGTTGTAAAGATTAAAATAAATATTTTGTTAATTAATTTTTTTTAGTTTTAAAAATATATAAAATATAAATATTTACTACATAGTTTTAAAGATATATAAATACTTTTATAAATTAAAATTACATTAAATTACTAAAAATATATTATTTATAATAAATATTTTTAATTTTTTAATTTATAATGTCACTGGTCCAATTACAGTTCAATTGCGGTTGAACTATTAAACCGTGAACCACTAACTTTTTTGATTCGATCACCGGTTCGATTATGAAAACATTGGAAGAAACAAAATCTTATTTTAGATTCTAAAAAGAAATTAGAATATTAAAATTTATGACTTTTTGAATTATGAGATACATTATTATCACTTGAATGGGAGTGTTATTTTTTATTTTATTTTTGACTAAAAATTTAATTTTCTTTTATTTTAAAAATAACTATTCTTTTACATTTAATTTAGTAATTATATATATATATAACATTTAATAAAATAAATATAAATATTTTTGTTAGGAAAAATAACTTTAGTTTTATTTGTACAAAGGAAAATTGGTAGATTAGTTCTTAATCTTTTAATCATTAGTGTAGTTGATCTTTTTTCTTTCTTATTTTATTCTTTTTCATTAAACCTCTCAGCAAGGAGGTATTCTAGCGAGCTTGTGTGAGCAGGAGAGATACCTTTAAGCCACACCACGCCAGATTAATCCCCTCCGCACAGGGTCAAACTATACAGGGGTAAGTGCTAGTTAAATTGGTGTTTCTATTCCCAAGATTCGATTAATTGAATATATAACTTTTTTTTGTTAAGTGCGTTTTACCGGTATATATATAACTTTTTAATAATTGAATACATATATAAATTCATGAGGATTTTAAGTGGAGAATATGATTAATTGCATTATATTTAGATATGTCAATGAGTTCAATTACTTTAAATAGGTATTTTTTATATTTAAAAAAAAAAAAATTAAATTTTCCTTCTTTATCATATGATGCTATTATCACTTGGATTATATTTTTGTCTATTTATATAATAATAATGGGAGTGTTATTTTTTTCTTTTTGACAAAAAAATAATTTTCTCTTATTTTAAAAATAACTATTCTTTACATTTAATTTAGTTGAATTATATATATTTATATATAACATTTAATAAATAAATTTAAAATATTTTAATTAGGAAATATAACTTTAGTTTTATTTGTATAAAGAATAATTGGTAGATCTAGTCCTTAATCTTTCGATCATTTGTGCAATGGGACTATTTTCTTTCTTTTTCATGTAGTAGGTTCCTAATATATAATATATAAGTGCATTTGGTCCTCTGCTTTTGCATAAAATTTACTTGTCCAAACAATGATTTTTTTTTTCTTTTTTACTTTAATTACTGTTGTTGGTCGGATTAAATATTATTATTGTTTAATAATAATATAACTTTTAAAATTTTTAATTAATTAATTATAAGGTTAATTATTATATACATATATATATATATATATATATATATATATCTATTAGATTATTATATATATAATTATTTAAACGATTTATATATATACACATACAAAACATAGGCTTTGTAAACATCAACGTTTTTCTTTTTTTTTTTTTTTAAAGAAAAATATACATTTATAATTTTATTTTTCTTAATTATATAAAAGTTAAATCAAAATTTATAATAATAAATATGTATATAAAAAACAAATACTAAGTAAATGGACCTTTCAATAAACATTCACCATGCATATGAGTGAGAAAAAATCCAAAAAATTTTGAAGAACAAACACCATATATATCCTCTTGAACCATTGAATCTACAATCAAGAAATAGCCTAAAATTTTGAAGTAAATGAACCTTTTAATAAACTTCAGTTAAAGATTGTAGGTTTTGACAAAAATTACAATGCAGTCACGACCCGAGTCCTCGCTGTACAAAAAGGGATATCCCGAGTTGACAATGACCACCTAAGCCCATGCTTATATTCCCTAACATATTCACATATATTTCTCACGTGGAACGTGGTATCACATAAGCCATTGGTATCATCAGTAAAGCAAGGTTTTAATTACTTTGCAGAGCATATTTTGAATGCTAAAAGCCAACTTAGATTTTCATGCGAGGGAAAGGTACGTTTTTTTTTTTTTAATGCCTTCCTATTTTCCTACCACTGTTTGCATGTATTATTATTTTCTGAAAATCTCTTTCTCTTTTTTAATTCAGTATAAATTGCCTTCTTTATTTTATTGATATAGTCTTTCAATTTTCTTTTGTTTCTTTAATGAAGGGGAGGGGGGGAAGGAAGGAAGTTCTTCTACCTAGCTTTATATTCCTCGAAATAGAACTGAAAATGCAATATATTATTCATTTGCTGTTTATTTTCCTCCTTTTTCCTTCAAATTTTCATATAACAAAAGTAAAATGGCAGATTGGGTTTAAATGATGGCAAATTGGCATAAATAGTCCCCAAACTATGGTCTTTTGGTGATATTGGTCCCCGAACTATTTTTTTGGTGACATTGGTCCCCAAACTATAATTAATTGTGTGACATTGGTCCCTGGGGTTAGATTTTCTGTCAAACTACTGTTAATCTTCAAAAAAAAATTTGCTCAAGGGCATTTTCGTCATTTTACTGTTCATCATACAAAAAAAATAAAAATAAAAACATTATACATACATATACGGTGAATAACACACCTGATTAATTTGCAGGAAGGTGTGTTCTATGTGCGATTAATCAGGTGTGTTCTTCACCGTATATGTATGTATAATATTTATTTATTTATTTATTTTTTGTACAATGAACAGTAAAATGACGAAAATGTCCTTGGACAATTTTTTTTTTTTTAAGATTAACAGTAGTTTGACAGAAAATCTGATCCCAGGGACCAATGCCACACAATTACTTATAGTTCGGGAACCAATGTCACAAAAAAAATAATTTAGGGACCAATGTCACCAAAAAGCCATAGTTTGGGGACTATTTATGCCAATTTTCCTTAAATGATCCATTGAAAGAATAGTTTTCCCCTTCCCAAGAAAACATTTCCATGGTTCATTTGTAAAGTTATTTGTCCCGCTCGGCTACTATTGGCTGGATATATCAAATTGGATCAACAGAGAACGAAATTACTCCTAGTTTCTTGTCCTTTTTGCTCTCTGGAAGTTTCTTATACCAAGAAGTCCCGGAAAATGCCTATTACTGATTGGTCTCGAGTCACAGATTTAGCGGTGAGTTGCTGACATTCTGCATAGACCATTCCATATCCTTCTCGTTCAATTTCTGAGAATTGGGTCTTATTGTCGGAATGTCATCCCCTTCTTTAGGCACCTTGAAAGTCAGAGTTGGACTTTTATACGTATCCTCTTCTAAGTTCTGTTTTAGCCGAGAAATAGGTGTGACACTACTCCGCTGCTTTTAGGTTGGTAGCATAGCATTGTTAGCATATATGGTAGTCATCTTTGGAAATTAGTAACTATTGTAGCAGCCCATTTATCAAAAAAAAAAAAAAAAACACTATATATTCTTTCTGCCTGTGAGGGCTGCTCCCGTTTAACTTTTAATGCATTTACTAGGCTGTCAGGTACTATTACAAGACTTAAACCAATTTTACCAGCTATTCTGTAGTAACAAGTTTTTGGATGACCTCTTTTTTTAGGATGAAACAAAAAAAAAAAAAAACAATACTGTTATTAGAATGCTCGATCCACTTATTGGCATTGTTCTTTAGGATGAAACAAAAACACTTACATTGAATAAAATGGATTTGCATATCAAAGTAATACAGACTTCAAAAAAGGCTGCTCTCCTGCACCTACACTTGCTACATCCAGCTGAATAAAGCAAGCCTAAGGATTTGTTTCCTCACAACTTACTGTATAAGCCACTTTCTTGAACTGCCCGAAGGGAAAGAAGCAGTTGAACTGTATATATAACCCATTTCATCTACAAAATCCAAAGCTAAACTTCTAGTTTCTGATTTCCCATTTCTGAGTTAACTCAATTTTCACTTAAAAGTCCCCCATAGACAGAACCCTCCCCAATGGTATAAGAAAATTTCGTAGAATTGAAATATAGCATTAGCTCATTGAAGATTGTTGTCTCCAATTACTTCAGATCTAGATCAAATTTGAGGCTTTCCAGCATGATCATCTACAACAAACATCCTAAACAGATGATTCATATTTGAAATTAAAAAAAATAAAATTTAAGAAGATAATAACTAAATTAGTTCGCTGTAAAAAGAAATTTTATTTTTATTAAGAGAAAAGAATGAATGAATATTGTGAACAAAGTTCTTTTTCAAAATACACTATTTACAATGAATCAATAATTGAAATCAATAATTGAAATCAAAATCTTCATGTTTGTGGGTTGTGGTTCATTAAGCTTTGTACCCACATATTGATGGTGTCATCGCTATGTTCTTCGTCGAAATCAAAATCGAAATCAAAATTCCAATTCTGTCCTTCTCCAATCGGAGTAGTGACGCCAACTTCTTCACCGGGAAGGGAGAGATGACAACTTGTTCCCTCATCAAGGACAACGATGTCTAAATCTTTTTTTGCACCAAAATACTCAGCAGCGAAGGGAAATTCTTTGGCATCTATTGGATCGGCGGCGGCGATGACAAGTTCTTCTTGAACATCAATTGCAGCAGTTGAAACTTGCTGAAAATCAACTGCAGTGGTAGCTGAAACTTGTTTGACATGACCATATCCCGCAGCAGCGGCTCCAACTTCTTGAGCAGATGCAGTGGCGGAAACTTCTTGAAAATTAAGAGTAGCTGCCGCACCAAATTCTTTTACATTGCCCGCTTCTTCAGCTGTCTCCTCTTGGCATTTTAATCTCTTGCAAGGACGTAAAAGTTCTTCATCCACCGCGCTTTCCTCTTCTTGTTCATTGAACTTCGACCGTATAAATCTACATATCACAAAATCATTCATCTTTGGATCTGCCAATGAATATTCGTGCATATTCCAATGCCCTATATTGTCTTCGTTTTTATTTACCATTTGGTATGCATATTTTGTCTTTGATTTTGATTTCAACTGAAAAGTTAACAATTTCTTTTCTCCAACAAGAACATTCTGGTTCCTGTTTCTCAAATATATTTTTTCACCTTTCGTTTGTGCGTCCTAACTTCCTTCTCGGGTTGTTCTTGAAATTCTTTTGGGGCTGAGTTTATTCAATTTGACAAGTACATATATATTCCTTTTTCTTTGAGTATTGTTACTGGATCCATGATCTTCTTGCCATGGGTCATTATGTTTAAAAATCTTCCATGGCTATGCATCTATTCCATAAATATTCTTCTCTATGACGAAATTAGAAACTCCACCCTCTCCTAACTCTATCCTTCTCTTCAGCATCGACAACAGCTCTTTATCAGTTGGATTGAAATGAACTCCTAATCCTAATAATCAACGTCCCTCCACAATCACACATAAACAAAACAAAAAAAAAAAAAAAAAAAAATCAATTGGAATGTGGAGGAATGGCGTTTGGAGGATTGGCGTCCGAGAGAGCGGACGTTTCTGGATATATAAACGAAAATTCTGATGGAAAATTGAGAATGGAATGATTGGTGGAGGAATGGTGAGAACAGTGTATAGCAGTACTATATATAGGGTTATAAGAAACGTGGGAGAAAGATGAGAGTGACAAAGGTCCCCAGTAGTGGGAAGATTCTTGCCCAATTAACTGAGAATTGATAAGAAGGATGCATAAAAGAAAAAAGAAAGGGTGAAATGCAAATTAGTGTACCCAGTAGTGGGAAGATTCTCGGCCAATTAACTGAGAATTGACAAGAAGGATGCATAAATGAAAAAAGAAAGGGATGCATAAAAGAAAAAAGAAAGGGTGAAATGCAAATTAGTGTCCCCAGTAGTGGGAAGATTCTTGGCCAATTAACTGAGATAAGAAGGATGCATAAAAGAAAAAAGAAAGGGTGAAATGCAAATTAATGCCTCAAAATATAAAAGATTCTCGATTAAATCATTTCATTTTTTATGTATTCTACTACTCAACTACGAATTAAACTGAGAACCTTTTATATAAGAATTTGATTCTGAATTTTCCATAATTTGAGGGACTAATTTGCAGTACTCTGAATCGAAAAGAAATGAAAAAGAACCGAAAAGTTGAATTGGATGGCTTGTTTTGGGTTTTTAAATTGCACCTCCCATGGAGAAAAAGCTCAAACCGCACTAACTTCGGTTGTGTCAAGTTGTCCATATTCTGCATGCTCAACTTTCATATTTCAATTTTTATTTTTTGTCTGTTTAACTTTTTTTTTTTTTTTTTTTTTTTTTTTTTTAATATATTCGTAAAAATAATAAAATTATATTATTTTAAAGTTGAAAAATTAGATATTTTAGTCCTTTTGTTTGGAAGAATTAGTCTCTATATTTTTTCTTTAACTTTTTTAGTCCTAAATTAAAATTAATTGGTTAAATAAGTCTTTATAGACATATTTTTGCCTATTTTTGATGCCAAAATTCATGCAATTTATAAGTGTGTTTTTAAATAAGAGTATTTTTACCCAGTTTAAAAATGTATACATGCAAATTATGTGACTTTTAGCATCAAAAATAAGTAAAAATATGGTTATAAGGACTGATTTATCCAATCAATTTTAATTTGGAGACTAAAAAAGTTAAAGAAAAAATATAAGGACTAATTTTTTGACTAATTTTTTCAAACAAAAATAAAATAGGGACTAAAATGCCCAATTTTCCTTTTAAAGTAATTAAAAAAAAATAAAATCAAACAATTTAGAAACTAAATTTGTCAATTTTTTACTTAAAAATTTATTTTCTTTTATTTTAAAAATAATAACTCTTTCTATTTAGTTTATATATATATATATATATATAACATTTATTAAAATGCATACAAAATTAAAATGTTTTAGTTTAGAAAAATAAATTTTGTCTTATTTGTACATAAATATAAAAATATTACAATTTTTTTTTTTTGGTTGATCCAAAACAAGAAAAATGCAGATTTGCGATCGCATATAATATGAGGTGGACGTGTTGACCATCCCTCGCAAATCCGTCGCAATTTGCGAAGGCATGAGGGCCCTCACAAATAGCGACGGATTTGCGAAGGATTTTAAATTTTTGAAGAAATTACCCAGGGTCAACTACTTGGTACCGTCCTCGCTATACCAAAAGGGATATCCCGAGTTGACAATGACTACCTAGGCCAACACTTATATTCCATGACATATTCACATATATTTCCAATGTGGGACGGGGTATCACATTCACCCTCCCTTAAGGCCCAGCGTCCCCGCTAGGACCCAACATAATTGGTCTAAGCTCAAGATCAACCAGTGGACGTCCGGGATTCTAGAGGTGGCTCCAACCGCACATATGGTGTATCACTTAGTTCCCATAGTCCGGGTTGGTTACCCGCTCTGATACCAACTGTTACGACTCGGGCCCGCGAGCCCGTGCCGCGACTATGGGCCTGGCAGTACCCACGGTCAACTACTTGATACCGTCCTCGCTGTACCAAAAGGGATATCCCTAGTTGACAATGACTACCTAGGCCAACACTTATATTCCATGACATAAATAATCGACCGTCGCTGAGCCCTCGTAAATCTGCGAGTGCTTAGCGACGGCTTCCATTTTTAATTTTTTTTTTAATTTTTTTGGGAAATATAATTGGCCGTCGCTGAGCCCTCGCAAATCTACGACAACGTCCATTTTTTTTTTTTTTAATTTTTTTTTGTGGAGAAATTAAAGGCGTCGCCATTTTTTTTTAAATTGTGGGCCGTCGCTGAGCCCTCGCAAATCAGCAAGTGCTTAGCGACGGCTACTGATTTTTAAGGTTTTCTAGGGTATTTTAGGGTTTATCTTATATTTAATCTATATAAATGCATTTTAAACATATACACATTGTCATAATTATTATATATATATCTCGATAATAATTTAAAAAATTTTCTTATTTCAAAAATATATGTATAAAGTTTTATTAATGTAACATACAATATATATATGCCTATATGAATTATATAAATTAAATAATCCGACCGTTGGATATTACCTTCTGTATAAATTATTCATATATTAAAAATTTTGACTTAATCGGATATTATTTGATATATCATTCATTTACGTTTTTAATTTTAATACTGAAATATACAAATTTTTTTATTTTAGAAAATTCAAAATTTTAATCTAACCATTAGATTTGTTAGACCTATAATAAAAACTAAATCTACAAAATTTGAAGTAAATCGGATATTATTTGGTGTGTCATCTATATAGGTTTGTAATTTTAATACCGAAATATACAAATTATTTTTATTTTAGAAAAATCAAAATTTTAATCTAACCGTTAGATTTGTTAATTATATAATAAAAACTAGATCTACAAAATTTGAAGTAAATCGGATATTATTTGATATGTCATCCATATAGGTTTGTAATTTGAATACCGATATATACAAATTTTTTTATTTTAGAAAAATCAAAATTTTAATCTAACCGTTAGATTGTTAGACATATAATAGAAACTAAATTTACAAAATTTGAAGTAAATCGGATATTATTTGATATGTCATCTATATAGGTTTGTAATTTTAATACCGAAATATACAAATTGTTTTTATTTTAGAAAAATCAAAATTTTAATATAACTGTTAGATTTGTTAGATATATAATAAAAACTAAATCTATGAAATTTGAAGTAAATCGGATATTATTTGATAAGTCATC
>JAXGGT010000169.1:4806640-4838569 GCA_035583425.1 Marsdenia floribunda | reverse complement strand
TGTTAGCATATATGGTAGTCATCTTTGGAAATTAGTAACTATTGTAGCAGCCCATTTATCAAAAAAAAAAAAAAAAAAAATTGTAGCAGCCCCCACCTAGACAAAACTCACGGTGTAAGTTTCTAAATATTGTTTCTGCCTGTGAGGGCTGCTCCCGTTTAACTTTTAATGCATTTACTAGGCTGTCAGGTACTATTACAAGACTTAAAACCAATTTTACCAACTATTCTGTAGTAACAAGTTTTTGGATGACCTTTTTTTTTTTTTTTTTTTTCGTGCACCCAAAGGATTATGAGTCTCAATGTTTAATGATTTTGATAGATGTCAGCAGTGGGTCAGAAGGATAAAAAAAAATTTATTTATTTATTTTCTTTGTGAGCAGGTACATGCTATGAACTCAACTCTTTGATTAAAAAGAACCAAACAGGAAATTAACCAGAAATATAGAACCCATGTTTTCTGTAGGTGAATATATGAAAACAAATGTTGAGTGATGTGATGGTTTTGAATTCATTGTCATGGGTTGTACCAAAAGAAACTTTTATTTGGAAGAAATGATGGTTCCTTCGAAGAAAAGAGTAGTGATAGTAAACGACTTTGTACCACACATGTTTCAGCACTGATATTACTTTTTCCTTTTTTCTGATGGGCCATATGTATTGCACAGAAACAATTCATGGGAGTTGATGTACCTTCAAAGTTATATATCTCCCCTCTCTTGTGTACTCTTGTTTCTTCAGGATGATCCTCTAATACTGCTGTGGTTTCTAAGTTTGTGTTGGTTGATACACCGAAACCACCATACTTCTCATCTGATAGTCTTGTAACTAATTAGATATGTTTTACCTGATAATGATGATTGATGATGAATTTTCAGGAGCACCAGGGAAAATACACCTTGCAGCTTCATAAGAGAGGTGGATGTTGCAACTCCTGGTTCTTCAACAAGGCAAAGGACATTAGATACGAGCAGCTGGAGAAATCAGAATCCCATTCTGAGGAATATCCCATCAGCATATGAGATGGAGGAATTCTTCACGCACGCGGAGCAGCAACAACAGCGACAGTTTATTGATAAGTAAAGTGCTTAAATTTTCTATGGCTGGGCCCATCTATTAAGTCGCATTTTACTTTTTGCAACTTTTTTTTTTTTTTGTAGAATCATTTAGCACATCACATCTATAATATGTAATATGGGGGGTTGATCCATCCTTGCAGGTATAACTTTGATATAGTGGCTGATATGCCGCTGCCTGGCCGGTACGACTGGGTGAGTGTGAGCCAGTAACCCAGAGGATGAATGCTCTTATATCATTGTGGCTGCTCCATAAAATCTCAGATTTATTATAATACATTAGAAGAAAGAAACTGAGTTACTCAGTTTTAGATTCGGGCTAGCTAGCAGGGGAACAAAAAAAAAAAAAAATTGAAAAAAGAAAAGTAGTTGTATAATTTAGTGACATGTAAGATAAAAATAGTATTTCCAGTTGTAGAATATGGGGCAGTGAAATTTACATTTTTAAGCCTTGGAATGGTTACAATTTGAAATGCAGGAGGCACTTTTTCAATTTTTTTTTTTGGTTCCGTTCAGGCGGAAAGGTTCCTGTGAATCCTATTCTAAGCGAACCACTTCCTTCCATTTTTTTTTTCCTTCTTTCTTTCACAAGGTTTTTCATTAATTGAATAACGTAAAGCTGGTGGTGTACTAAAATAACAGAGATTCCTGGACAAACAACAATCAAGCGAACTCCCCGATTTGTTTTCTTCTTTCTAATTACATTCTTAGCGGAACCAGAAAAAGGGCCGGGAGAGGGGGGTGATGGTGGTGTAGGGTAGAATGAAGAAGTAAACATTTTAAACCTACTTGTCAGGTACCACATCTGTGTATCATCATCCCGAGCTTGTCTTGGATCCGTATTTCTCTCTCGTCTTAGACTCTTAGCAGAATACAGGACCGATTCCTTTTGTCCCGAGGAAAGAAGGAAATATCATCACCATCCTTCATTTTACTACATTCAACCTATTCTGTGTTGGTGGCTTTCTTCCGGTCTCTTTTTTCTTTTAAACCAACCGGTAAACCATCACGTTGGAGAGTCGGAGGCAACCATGTCACAATAAAAACGAACGATCAGAAGGTACTATTATTATAACTTTTTGTTCCTTTTCTTTTTCTTTCTTATTAATCACTGCGGGGTGGGAGGTCGTGGCTTCTGCAACTTTAAATGTGAGATGATTAAGGCTTCAGGTACTGAGTGGCGTCAGAAGTTTCAATGGCAGTAGTAGGCGGGCGAGGGTAAGCCACGGAAAAAAGATTATTATTATTAGGGCTTTGTCCTTTTACTGACCACTACTCTACTCAGTAAGTACTGACTTCGTGACACTGGTAAAAAGCTGCTCGGTATGAAAGAAAAAAAATGAAACCAAACAATTGTTGTGTATACTGAATTGGCGAATAACTTCTTTTGGCTCTTCACGAATCACATGGGAAATTGTACTATGTTAAGACAGTCAAAACAGTGTTTTTTTTTTTTCTTTTGGCTTGACACCTTGAGAGTGATGCTTGGAACAGAAGATTTTATGATGTGCGCTACTCTCGTGTCCCTCTCACTCTCTTTTACTACTCCTTCGTGAATGAGATGAATCATATGTACAATCTCTCCCATACCTCCTTTTCTTTCACTTTGTTACCCACACTCACACCCACACCCACACCCATCACCATAAACTGTTATTTATAGTCCTTACTTTTTTTTTACTACTTTGTATCAAATACTTGGTATTTGTCCCAAAAAGATAAATAAAAAAAGTAATGAGTACAACTTTATTTGAATTTTGAACCTTACCCTGTCTAACTTGACATCCTCTCTTGGATGCTTACCCACTTGCTTAGACGAAGAAGGGCCTCTGGATGTGGGGGCTACATTTACCCAAAAGCAGCACTCCGTCCTGTGTCACGTCGTCTTCCCAATTTCCTTCCCTCTCATACTAACATCTGTATCATCGCTTGATTCCGTATTTGTCCCATTCAGATTCTGTTTTCTACAATTTGGAGACACTGAGCTTCCTCTTCTCTTCATATACTGCCAAGTTGGCAAGTTTATCTAATGCCCCTGTCTAGTCATGGTGGTTGTTTGGGCACATCATCTATGCCCCAAGGTTCAACCGATGTGTAAAAGCTTGCACCTAAAATGCATACCAATTTATACTTTATAACCCACAGTGTTTTATCCCATTTTCTTTGTTTTGCTATCTTTGATGCTTGAACCATATTGGTTTACATAGAGCACCTTTCCACATCTTGCTTGCAGTGTATATTTGAGTATATATACGTGTGTATATACATATACGTTTATATTAAATTGCTTCAACCATTGAATAAATGTCTAAATGCATATGATAAAACTCCTTCCAACCCATCTCAACAATCAACCTCTGAATGGGGTCGGGGATGCAGATGTCGCAGCCCCAAATCCGCTATGACTCCAAATGGAAGGTGAAATTTGACATTTTCAAATGCCCACTACATAGGGCAAGTTGACGTGCAGATATTGACTTAGATGATAGGTTACCACAACTCCCCTGTTGTTCTCCTTTCTTTATCCATTTCCTAGACCCCCCTCACAGTAAAACTTACCTACAACTGCTCGCTCATGGGTGCCAAATATTCACAATCAAAGCCCCAGTTGCAACATTACTGAATTAACTTTCCTGGAGGCAACATTTGACCTCTTCACGGTCGTAAACCCATTATTCAGCACGAACCATTTTAGAGCCATTACATACCAAGTCTTCAGTCAAAAAAAAAAAAAAAAAAAAAAAAAACATACCAAGTCTTCAGGTTTCACATCTAAAATCATAAAACATTGGACGTCCATCACTTAGCGGTAACTAACTACCCTTCAGGTCTAGGGCCTCTTGAATGCTCCATCAATCCGACCCTAGTATGATCTTATCAAATTAAATGGGAAAAGGAAAGCCAAAGGACAAAATGTTCTGACACAGGTCGTACTCATTTTTAAATTTGGTTTTGGCCCCTTTTTTCCTGGATTTCATCTCTATCAACTTTCTTTTCAGATACCCCTAAGCCATATGACTCCATCGTTGCCATAACTAATGGAGGATACAGTTATTAGTTACAAAGTGAAGACAACTTGGTGTTCATCAATACATAAAAAGGTCTAGTTTTGAAGTTTGCTAGAAAATCATAGATCCATATAATACATAATCATAATCAAACTTGTTGCATCTGTTTACCTTAATATAATGGCAGCAACGACAAGGTCATTTTCAGTTTGCATGTCTTGCTCAATTGCTTTAGCAAGCTAATGCTGCACATTATACAATGTAAGACATTATTAGTTGGAGCAAGCTTGAGAAGGACTTTAACAGATATGTAATCCATAGAGAATGTAGAACCCAGTTTCTGATACTGCCTTTGGTTTTTTTTTTTTTTTTTTTTTTTCAGACTTTTGAATTCAAATTAAAAATTTAAAAGAAATCACCTTTTCCTTTTTTTAGACCAAGTGCCCAAACAACTGTTGACAAGTTATGTAGGAAACACATGAATAATGTTTAAAAAGAAGAGAGCAAATAACGTAATATTCAGGGGAAAAAAGATCCAGGAGTTATTACATAGTTGTCAAATTTCTATAGCACAACTTATACTTTGGAAAGAATTCTATTTATACAATGAAATAAAGTTACTAAAAGAATACATTTTAAATGTCACATCCTCTATCTACCTCATCCTGTTCCAGCTTCCCATCAAACTGTTTCTTCTTACTTTGAATAAAGAGTTTTTGTCCAAAATAACCCTATTTTTTAAATGAACGCCGTGAATAACTCAGTTTTAAAATTATAGAAATTTCTAGCATGAATACACATGAGATGTGCTTTTTTGAACAGTTTTTTTTGAATTTAAAATTAAAAAAAAAAATTATTATGTGTATATAAAAATGCACATGTGGTGTGCATTTTTACACAGCTGGCAAATAAACGCACGCCACATGTGCTTTATACTCACTCCAGAAGTTTTTTTTTTTTTTTTTTAAATTCTCTCTTTTATCTCCTTGACTAACTAAAAATATATATATATTTAATCAAATTTTGTATTTATAAAAAATAAAAAATTAATATTTAAATATATCTTTAATTAATATCTTCTATCATCTTAACTAACTAAGAATACGATATAGATATACTTAATCGAATTTTGTATTTATAAAAAATAAAAATTTAATATTTAAATATATATTTAATTAATATAAATATTTAAATATAATATTTTTAATTAATTAAATCACCTAATATTATAATTAATATTTTAATATTTGAATATGTGTATATATATATATGTAATTTATAAAAGAATAAGATATGAATATATTTAAGTGAATTTAGAATCCATAATAAATTAAAAATTAGGATATAAATATATTTAAATCTATTAATAAATTTAAACTTAATATTTTAAATAAATTTAATATTTTAAATATTTAATAAATTTAATAAATATTTTAAATATTAAATTTAAATTTATTAATGAATTTGAATTTCAATTAAATATATTTATATCCTAATTTTTAATTTATTATGGATTCCAAATTTACTTAAGTATATTCATATCTTATTATTTTATAAATTATAGATATATATACATATTTAAATGTTAAAATATTAATTATAGTATTATGTGATTTAATTATTTTTTTTAAAAAAGTGATTTAATTAATATTAATTAAAGATATATTCAAATATTAATTTTTTATTTTTTTAGAAAAATAAAATTCAATTTAGTATATATATATCTTATTCTTAGTTAGTTAAGGGGATACATGAGAGAATGAAAAAAAAAAAAAAAAAACAGAGAAAATACTTCCGGAGAATAATGCACACAGTGCATGCGTTTGTGCGGTGATGTGGCAGCCGTGAGTATAATGCCACGTGGTATGCGTTTTTATGTACATATGGTAATTTTTTTTTTTTTAAATTTTAAATTCAGAGAAAACATATACAGGATGTGCTTTGCTTTAACTGTTCAAAAACGCACATCCCGTGTGCGTTTAGACTAACAATTTCTATAATTTTAAAATTGGCTATTCACGGAGTTCATTTTAAAATCATGACTATTTTGGGCAAAAACCCTTGAATAAAGTTTAAATAATTGTGAGATGAAATAAATAGGGTTGGAAAGATCAAAACCAAGCCATTGCACGATTGCGCCTCTGTTAGACAATCTAGCATCTTAAACATGTATGTTAAAACTAAATAAACCACATGAATGTGCAATTATAATTTTTTTTTTTTTTTTTTTTTAAGTGAAAACATGATAGTATAGCTTTTGATTAACAGTTTCCATGATAAGAAGGTCTCGATAACACTTTAATCATGCTGAACACCTGACCATTCCATATCACCAAACCAAGACACTATAAACAAAAATCAGAAGAGGTAAAAACAAAGAGAAAATCCACTTCCAGCAGCCAACCGGTACAGCTGAGTGAGAAACAACTAAGGTCCAATCCACAAGATAAGGAGAGGATTGTTTGATGTCGAATTTCAATAGTAACAATTAATTTAACACAACAAGATAATGCACAAATGATCAAAGGAGAAATTTCTATGGAAAGACAAAGCACCAGATAATCAAATGCTCCGCATGCAGTTTCAATAGGAAATGTTTGTTAATACCTGTCCTGTCCAAGAGCTGTTACAGCCACTTCCATCTCAATCATGATCAAAAGAATCAGCACGAACTACAGACTTTGCTGGCTTTGTCTCTGACATCTCAACTTCATATGTGCTTATGTCCTTGTTAGTTTCATTCTCCAGTCTCATTTGTTTGAGCTTTTCCAGCCGTACAGACTGCATCTCATATCTGGGAAAATACATCACAAGTATAAGACCTCTCTCAGAGTAATTGATTTCAGCAATATATCTCAGAGGATCTAGTGCAAACTTTCGGACAATACATATAACTTGTAATTAAAATTTCTAAAAGTTATGATCAACTGTAATAATGGATGATGATTCAACTGAATGTAAGAGAACAGTTCAAGAAAACAATATCTTGAGATTAACTATTTTGGATTCAAAGATATAACTGTAAATGGGATGTACGAACGATAAGCTCCCTACCATGTGCAGCACAATTCATTAGCCAAATGAGTTACGTCAAATGGTAGCTTTCTCTGACAATATTTTGAAGAAGAAGAAGCATGGTGGCAAGGGATTGAAAACAGTTTGCAGATTATCCTTGAGAATTTAGAAGACTTACTCAGCAATGTAACTTCTAACGAGTGTAAAGTATATTCTCCAAAATTCTTGCTCCTTCAGATAACGTGGGCATAACCTAAATCTTAGCTGTGACAGTTCCTGGAGGAGTGGATGAAGAATGATACTGTTGAGAAGTAGAATAAGTGCAGATGTTAATTGTTATATTTAGGTGAACCAGATGCAAAAAAAAAAAAAAAAAACCATATACCTTATATTCCTTGTGGCTAAACTAGCTAATATTCCAAAACCATAGAATTTGCAAATGAAGTCTCTCAGAGGACAAGATAAACAGATCACCTCTAATTACAAGATAACACTCAGACAAGGCAGCTGGAGATATGGCAAAAAGAACAAAGTGAAACATTAAGTTTGTCTACAGGATGGAAGGAGTTTTGCATTCTAAATTCTGAAGTACTTTAAGTACCATTTAGCTTATGGTTTTTCTTATTACCTGCATTCTGCTGTTATCTGTTCCGGTCTTTTGAGATAGATCTTATGTTCTATCCTAAACTACTATCTCCAACAACCTTGCTCAGATTTCTTTTAACTTGGATAAACTTTGTGAATAAAGTTGTCATATTTGCCTAGACCAAAAAGGGATCAGAAATTTGATTGCGATCTTTCTCTTTTAATTTTGATTACTAGAAGGAAGATATATACTTTCTGTACATTTAAAGTAACAGATGAATTTTTTTTTTTTTGTTTTTTTGGAGGCGAATTGGCGGTTAAGCATGAGGCAGAATGTTAGTAGACATTACTCTACTCGTAAATTCAGAATTAATATACAAGAAGGACAAGGACGGAAGGACCTTGACTTTGGATAGGACAAGCATGGCATGTCGCTCTTGCCACTCTGAAAGATCCTTGTTCACGGTTGTAGAGGTCCTATCACCAGTACCCCGATTACTAGTATCTTCTTCTTCATCTGCAAGCAGACAAAAACTCCAAATTTCACAAAATTATCAACAGTTAAAATCTGTACACATGTAATTCGAATACCAATAACTGAACTAAATACCTGGAAGAGGGAAACTCTTGAAAGTGTCGAGGGAGAACGATTGTACAAACTCGATTAATTGGTCAGTTATTCCATAGAACCGTATTTCGTCGTCTTTTGAACCACTATTCTTGGCAACGGCGGCAGTGGTGACGGAGGAGGATGGTGTAGCATTTCTTTTAGAGCTAGATAGACTGCGTCTTATCCAGGAGTATACATCCATGGGTATGGAGGATGATGCAGTGCAGCTCTCGGCTCTACCCGCCCTCTCTGTTCTGGAGCAGTATAACTGTAACCGCACCCGGATCCGAATCCTTAGAGAAATTGCGTCGGACGATGAATACAGGATCCGATACGATAAATATATGAAGTCCACTCGTACATGAAAAATGATTGGGCTTGTTCACCAGGTTCAGAGCGTTAAATAAATGGACTTGACATGGTTTTTGGGCTTGTGTCCTATCAAAATTTCTTCACTACATTGCAATTTGGATTAGAAAAGTATGGATACATAATATATATATATATATATATGTCCTCCTTATTTAAAAAAAAAAACAATATATATAGAAAAAAAATTTCAATCTCTTAATTATTTACATATTGATCTTAAAATTTTAATTTTATATAAATTAAATTTTTATCATTTATTTTTAATTTTATAAATTAGTCATGCCGATTAAAATTGATCAATATTCGATTATTTTTTAAGCATATAATTCATACATTCATCAAATTTAAAGGATTTTTTTTTTTTTTTTTGTCATTTCATATTAGAAAAAAGAAAAATATAGAATACAATATATTAAATACATATTTGTCCCCTTTATGATTCAATTAACCCCTTTTTCCTTTTTTTTATTAAAATTCGAAGTAGAAAAGAACTAAAGTAACAAAAATATCATTTTCCGTTTAATGGATGTATTAATTATATGTTAAAAAATAGTTGAATATTGACCAACTTATTAAAAAGACTCATTTATGAAAATAAAAATAATTAATTAATTAATTTATATGAAATTAAAATTTTATGAACAATTTATAGTTAAGAAGTTGAAGTGGAGAATTTTCGTCTTCAAAATTATAAATTTTACAATGCTATAACAAATTGGAGTCGAAATTAACCAATATTGTAATGAGTATTACAAATGAAAACAAATGTAATACATAGGATGCCCACGCGCACACACAAAACACATTCCAATCAAATTGAATTCCGCGTGCAAACAGAGTGATGGGGACAGTTGAATAGGGGCAACCCTTTCCCCCTTCCGTTCCTTCTTCTTTCACCAAATGCAAAGGATTATCATGAGTACAAGGAGGTCGTTCAGTAGTGTAATTCTTCTTACTTAGGTGTTTTTATCTGACTTGTCAAGTGGAGGACCTGAGTTTGATTCGTACTAGGGATGATATTGTGCCAAATTTCAGCCATGTGCTGTAGTTTTGAAATATACTTTATAGATTTCTTCCGAATTAGTCGATAAAAATATTTGGTTGGAAAAAAAAAGAAAGAAAAGGGATTATCATCATCAACAGAGTGAACCACTTGACTTTCCATTGGCACCATAATTACCAGTTCTTGCATGCTTTCTGGCCCATTTTGCACTCTCTCTCTCTCTCTCTCTCTATTTTAAGCCATTATAGACTGGGTGGGCAATAAAATCAAATCCCTACGTAGTAGCCTTTTAAGGGAAACAAATAATAATAAAGAAAGAATGATATTATAACGTGCACGAAAAATTACAAAAATACCAAATGAATGAAAATTTTGTGATAGCTTTTTTTTTGGTCCCCAAAATAATTGAAAATATATATATATATATATATATATATATATTGAAGAAGACGTTAAAGAAAATGACCTTCTTCTTAATTGGAAATAAAGATGAGTTGGATTTCCTATCTTTGTAGGTAGCAAGTTTCAATCAGGTAATGTGATGGTAAATTCAAAACCTTTGTTTGTTTGTATTTTTTTTTTTTTTTTTTTTTAAATTTAAATAATTTGTTTCGGTTCTTTCATGTATTAATTCACGTCAAATCCTGACCATTGCTTGATGCATTCAACTATCCAATCATAATTAATGTTTTTTTTTTTTTTTTATTATTATTATTATTACTATTATTATTTTGGTTTAGTAGAAAATTTAAAAATTCATTAGTTCAATTACTAAAATTACTCGTATTTAAAAATAAAAAAATTATTTGGCCCACTGAGTTACATGATATATGTATATATATATTTATATTGTCCAATAAAATAAATTAATTTAATAAATAAACAAATTAGCATAAATAGTCCCTAAATTATGATAATTTGATGACATTGATCCCTAAATTTTTTTAGTGATATTCGTCTTTGAATTATGTTAAATTATGTAGAATTAGTCATTTCGTTAAAATTTTTTATTATCTTATCATTAATTTCAAAAAAAAAAAAGAAAAGACAACGTATATGTATATATACACGGCAAAGCGAAGAGTGTAAAGAATTAGATAAATAACTATATATATATATAATAATATATTTTTCCCTTTGTATATTTAACTAATATAAAATAATAAAAAATATTAACGAAAATATCAATCTGACACAATTTAACAAATTGAAGGACTAATATCAAAAAAAAAATTAATTCAGAACCAATATAACTAAATAACTATAACTTGGGGACTATTTATGCCAATTTGCCTTAATAAATAACAAAACAATTGCATAAAAATGATTTAGTATTGGAAAATTGGGGAAACCCATAAAATGCATACAGTAGTACAAGGGCGTACCTGGAAAAGTACATGGCGGTGTTACTAAAACACAGTGTACAAAGTGCGAGGTTTGTGGGGGAAGCGGGTCGCCATTATACAGCTTTTTGATACACCGAAAACGGAACAAAACCCAGTACGTACCCTTCAACATATCGTTTTCTCCATTTACTGTCGTCGGGTCCTTTTCTCAGTCGGAGGAAGATTGTACGTGTATTTCGTATATTAAAAAAATAGTTAATAATTCTTCCTTCCTTCATTCAATTGATTGACTATTGGATTTTGACCCAATCTGTCCTTGATGGAGAAAGAACAGCAGCGGCGGCGGCAGCAGTGGTCGCGGTTGTGGTGGTGGTGGTGGACAGGAGGCGGTGGTCGAAGCGAAGAAATCATCATGCCAGTGGTAATTATGATTTTTTAACTTGATCATTAATTATGGAGAATAGGAACATGGAGGGCCCATTTTTAGACCATGATCAGAACCGGACCCGGCCGTATCGTGGCTGGGTAATCATCCCAAACCCAAAGTGGCCACCGTCTATCTTTTTTTTTTTAATTTTAATTATTTTTTATTATATCTCGAATTCATATTCTTTTAAATCACAAATAATATTATTATTAATTGAATTACACTTTCTTCGTGATGTAATAAGTGAAATTCTCTTAACTACCAAAAAAAAAAAAAAAAAAAGTGAAATTCTCTTTTCATTATTATTACTATTTTAAAATATTATTCAATTTACTTTTTTCTTTTTACATATTTTTATTAATAATAAACTTTTTTTTTTTTTTTTGGGTCAATAAAGTTCTTTCAATAGATGCAAAGTCAAAGAGAATATTAGCTGTGACCTTTTCTGAATGAAAAGTGATTTGATTTATTAGTGCGTTTAGGCTAAATTTCAGCAAATTTGGTACGGCTTTCTTTCATTTCAAAATGGAAACAAAAAAAGAAAAAAAAAAAAAAAAAAAACTGTTTTTGAAAATTTTTTTTGTCTTTTTGTTGTTTCTTTTCATTCAAATCATTAAGTCCGCAACTTTATTCTACTTAAATGAAGAATTCAATGAATTCGAATCTTTATGTAGTTATCCCAGTTAGGAGCGTTGTTCATCATTGTCAAGTGTGTTACTTGTGGCGACTAACCGATTAATCAAATATAAGTATAATTAAAAAATATTTTTTCATCATAGTAAAACCTATTTAGATATCATGACTAAGAAAAAAAATAAAATAAAATAAAACATCTACGGTCCAAATTCAATTCAATTTACTTCACAAATATTAATTGATTAAGAAAAAACCACTTTTATTTATTTATTTATGTTTTCTTCTTTTCAAGCGATTGATTTTATAGATTCCACTCACGCATCTTTTCAAAAAGGTTAGGAATTAATTGATGAAATTTGGAAATATAGATACAATTGTTCATGTTTTTCAAATTTACAAAAAAATAATTCACTAATTAAATTGATTATTTAAAAATATGTGTAAATAATTTTAAGCTGTAGGTTTTGAGTTTGAAATTGCTTCATATATACAGTTGTTTAAAATTTAAGATTAAATTTTTCTGTAAAAAGAGATTTATCTTGTTTGAATAGAAATTAATAGACATAATTTAAATGTGTCGTCTACATAATTAAGATTATAATTTATGTTCATATTTTGATTGATTGATTGAAACAAAATTTAATTAAAAACTAAATAAGACAATTATATATTTGTTAGATGACTTTAAGAAAAAGATAAAATAATAATAATAATAATAATAATAATTAATATATAAACAAAATTGAATAAATTTTCTTTTATATATATATATATTTTCAAAATTTCAAATCAACAAGTGGATGGGTAATACAAGATAGACATTAATATATTTAATAATAAAATAAATACTAAAGTAGTTGTATATCGTGTCTTGTCGGGTTAGTTAGTGAAGAAGACAGTGTATATATCAATTTTGGATCCATGAAGACTCCCTCCCGTGTGATCTCTTGTTTGTGGTTGCACAATAAATACAAATTTTGTATCAAACAAACAAATTTAATTATATATATATATATATATATATATATATATATACGTATATATAAAATATTCCTCATTTCTCAAGCAATGATCATTGCTCGGTCTTTGCATTACATTTTTCAACCCTACTCAAATCTATAATAATGATGAATGAATTTTTCCAAGTGAGATAACTTCTTAATAACCTGCAAGAAAGGAAGAATGTGATTGTTTCTTCTAAAAATGTTTGAATATTTAATTAAGTTAGATTTAAAATTTAGAGCACTAGGAGAATAAAGTAGTAATTCAGTAGTGTGACTCCTCTTATTTAGGTGTCTCCACCTAGCTTGTCAAATGGAGAATCTAGGTTTGATTCTTATCAGGGAAAGTCTTCTTGTGCCAAATTTCAATCATGTGTTGTAGTCTTGGGGGTATACCCCTATAAATTTATCTAAAATTAGTCGATAAAAATATTGGGTTACCTACAAATTTAGAGCACTAGACACATAAGATAGGAGTTGAGTGGGAGTATCTCAACTGATGAAGATGTTATGTGTGGCTGTACAAATAAGCGGGGGAGTCACCTGCAAAGAAGTCTGAGACGAAGGGGTTTTATCTTCGTCAAGACCCTCCGACAATCAAGTTAATACAAAATTGGAGAAAGATAGTAACCGGATTTACTAGTAGCCTATTGCGAGTTAGTAAAAATGCAGGGAACAAGAAAGAATGCCTTTGTAATGGAATAGTGCTTTAAGAATGCTTTCATCTTGTCCTCTTGAAAACTGATAGTCCAAGCGTATTTATATGATAAACTGCCAAAAAATGTAGTGTACGAGTCAATGTGGCTGAAACAAATGAGGAAGACTCTAGCCCTAAGACGAATCACGCTTGTTGTATTGTTGTATGTGTACTTTGGTTGTCCCTTCTCAGAGATGGTAAGTGCGTGTGCCTAAAATAGCTGTTTTGGACAGCGTTTGTACAGTGCACCTAGGATGACCACAACGTATTTCATGGCAAAGCATGAAAGGTACATAAAGTAGATAAGGATCACATTAAAATGTATTGGAGAAGTCCAACGAGATCCGAAGTTCAGTATCTCGGGGTATCTCGCTAGCTGTTGATGTGTCCTTGGGATGTCGTTTGCTAATGCGACAGTAGGACCCCTTGATGAGTATGCAGCGGAGTATATGCCCCTTTGGCCTCCAGATCATTATTTGGGGATAAAGTACTCTTCAGATTCTATCTAAAATAAATTTTAAAAACAAACGGAATATTCTTCTCATCTTAAATGAGGAAATGTAGTCCAAGGAATTTTTTTTTTTTTTTTTTTTTTTTTAACTTAGTGCATGAAGTGTTTTGAATGAGTCTCAATTATGGGTGACATCTTTAAATTATGTCCACATACAGACTAATCCTCACTCAAGTTAAGCTCTAATTCTAAATTTTTAAACCACTACATACGTAAATGCAATTTCAAATTCACGACTTCATTTAAATTAAAAAAACACATTTTAATATGAAATTATGAGATCTTTTCAAGTGGAATGTTTTATTCTCAAAGTCAAAAAATTTATCTTTTTTTAGTTATTACTGTGCATAATATATATATAGAGATATATCCGTGCCCATATATATATAGTAAAATACCACATGACTTTCTACAATTGATATTGACACTATCTTCTTATTATTGTTAATATTATTTATATTAATATTATAAAATATTAATTTAATAATTTTTAAATTAATTAAATTAGTATATATTTTAATTTTATTATATTTCAAATAATATTTTAAGAGATATTGTGCGCCCAAAAAGGCCATCCGTATGAGACAAAAGCCGAAAGTGTGTTGTGTGTGATGGCAAAATCAAACCGCTAAAGTCAAGTGATAAAAAAAAAAATGGGACTTTACTTTACTAATAATACTGACAAAAAGAGTAAAAAAAAAAAAAAAAAAACAGAAAAGAAAAAGAAGAAGTAGGGAATAACGGCAATATATTATTCACCGGAAGAAAAAAAAAAAAAACGGCAATATATTATTTCCCACTTTTTATTATTTATTTATTTTTTAAATTTTGAGATATTTTAGTTTTTGATGTATCTTAAACTTATCATCTCTCGAATTATAAGTGAAATTATTACCAATAAAACTAAAACTCGTTAACGGCAGCGTTTGTTTTCTTTGACTTTTTTTTTTTTTCTTTTTTGAATTTAAATTTTTTATTTATTCTTATCAAAAACATGAATGAAACAAAGTTGCAAAAACTTGATCATCTTTTCGGCTCTTCATCTGCCCTGCATGCATTATGAAAACAGCAAAAACAAAAACAAAAGCAAAAGCTTTTTTCATCATCCTGCTTTCAATTTCCTTTTTTTTTTTTTTTCTCAAATTTTTCTCTCTAAATCATGACCCACTAGAAAGGCCCATTGCGTTTGGAGGATTGCAATCTATGGTTTTTCAATTTTCTTTTTGTTAAAATAACCAAAAAAAAAAAAAAAAATTAATTTAATTTTAACTGTTTGACAAAAAATGGACAAAGGATTCCAACCAACAGCAACATCTTCGCCTGGGTTTCTGTCTCACTTCTCTCTCTCTCTCCTCTCTTAGCTTCTTTAACCCCACTTTCTTTTGTTTTCTTGATTCTCAAAATTCTCCTCATTTTTCATTTTTCTTTCTTTCTGTTGTGGATTGTCGTCTGCACTCTTCCAATGGACAAGCTTCACCAGCAGCTGCCGCTGGCTAAGTGTTCCCGGCAGCGATGCAGTGAATGGTTTGTTGTTATTTTATTTATGGTTGCTCTATCTGTTTCAGTCAAGATTAGTCCCTTTTTTTTTTTGGGTATCTATCAAGTGTGGAAGGAATGTTCTATCTACTTACGTTTTTATCACTAGTTGAATTCTGCTCACTCTTTAACCTATGGCTGTGTTGTCCTCAGTCATATAAAAAAATGGTTCTAATTTTGTTGATATTGATCACTGGGCACCATATCTTGCAGGGTATTTCGAGATGTTCCAAGTGATATTACAATTGAAGTCACTGGCACTACATTTTCGTTACATAAGGCAAGGTTCTATACCCCCTCTTCTTGTTTAGCAATCGCTTTTCTTTTTTCTTTTATTAAAAACGCCAAGGAATTCTTCAAGCACAGGGGACATCAATCAACGAACTCCTAGCAAGCAATGTTTTTTTTTCTCTCGCGTACAATCTTTAATCATGTGATTAATGTCATGTTCCTTACCTGTTTAATAAATGAAACCAAGATCCGTAATGTAAGCAAAAGATGTTTAACATTTTTTCTTTAATGAATTCTCTTGCAGTTTCCTCTGGTTTCACGAAGTGGGAGAATCAGGAAATTGGTAGCAGAAAATCGTGATTCGGACATAACAAGAATTGAGTTGCTTGGTCTGCCAGGCGGCTCTGAATCATTTGAGCTTGCTGCTAAATTCTGCTACGGTGTGAACTTTGAGATTACGGCAGCAAATGTTGCTCAATTATGTTGTGTTTCTGATTACCTAGAGATGACCGAGGAGTTCTCAAAGAATAATCTCGGCTCTCGGGCTGAAGAATATCTCGAGAGTATTGTGTGCAAGAACCTCGAGATGTGTGTGGAAGTCCTGCAACAATGTGAAAACTTGCTTCCTCTTGCTGATGAGCTGAGAATTGTAACCAGATGCATTGATGCCATAGCTTCAAAAGCTTGTGTAGAGCAAATTGCTTCAAGTTTCTCACGCCTTGAGTACAGTAGCTCTGGAAGACTCCACATGAGTCGGCAGGCCAAATGCGAGGGAGATTGGTGGATTGAAGACTTATCTGTTCTTCGGATTGATTTGTATCAGAGAGTCATGACAGCAATGAAATGTCGAGGTGTCAGGCCTGAGAGTATTGGAGCATCACTCGTGAATTATGCCCAGAAGGAATTGACTAAGAAATCCAGCTTATGGAATCCGTCCAACCAGACAAAAGTTGATCTTGTCTCTGGTTCAAATGTGCACGAAAGGCTTGTAGTTGAGACAGTTGTTAGCCTCCTGCCTGTTGAAAAATTTTCTGTTCCCATAAGTTTCCTCTTTGGTTTGCTGCGAAGTTCAGTGATGCTTGACTGCTCTGTTGGTTGCAGGCTTGATCTCGAGAGGCGGATAGGATCCCAACTAGACATAGCTACCCTAGATGATCTCCTCATTCCTTCCTTTCGCCACTCCGGTGATACACTGTTTGATATTGACACGGTGCACAGGATCTTGGTAAATTTTTCTCAGCAGGATGACAGTGAGGAAGAGTTGGAAGATGCCTCTGTCTTTGACTCTGATAGTCCTTCTTCACCTTCCCAAACTGCACTATTTAAGGTCTCAAAGCTGGTGGACAATTACCTTGCAGAAATTGCACCTGATACCAACCTCAAACTGAACAAATTTATAGCTATTGCAGAATCTTTACCGGCACATGCACGTACAGTTCATGATGGTCTGTATCGAGCAATTGATGTTTACCTCAAAGTAAGCACTTCCATCTTTTTTTTTTTTCTTTTTCTTTTCTCCCCTTGTTATTTTAGTTGTTCTTGGACTATATATGGTCATTTGACTGCTTGTAGTTGTGTATTTGTTTCACAGGCTCATCCAAGTTTATCAGATCCAGACAGGAGGAAGCTAAGCAAACTGATTGATTTCCAAAAACTTTCACAAGAAGCCGGTGCACATGCTGCACAAAATGAACGTCTTCCCCTCCAATCAATTGTCCAAGTGCTTTACTTTGAGCAGTTGAGGCTCCGAAATGCCTTGTTCTGCTCCTATCCGGAAGAGGATCACAAGCCAATTCACCAATCATGGCGAATTAGCAGTGGTGCTCTAAGTGCTGCAATGTCTCCTCGGGACAACTATGCATCACTGAGAAGAGAGAACAGGGAACTAAAACTTGAACTAGCACGGTTGCGGATGAGATTGAATGATTTAGAGAAAGAACATGTTTGTATGAAGAAAAATATGGAAAGGTCTAATTCTCGGAAATTCATGACTTCCTTCTCAAGGAAGATTGGCAAACTGAATCTGTTTGGTCATAGTTCTTCAAGAGGATCAAGCTCCCCGTCAAAGCAGTCACAAAGAACTGACTCCAAGCTAACTGAGAGAACATGAAATTTCCCACATCTTAGGTAACTAAAAGAATTTGTCTGTACCTTTTATGGTTTTCTCTTGTTCTTTTTTTTCTTTTTTTTTTTTTTTTTGCCTCTTTTAAGGTTAATAGGCCAAGCACATCCATATATAGTTTCTCCCTTTTATGTTTTCTACATCTCTTTTATTTGTTTCCATTTTCCCACCTTGTAAATTAGCTGTGGGACTTTAGGAGTTTGTATTTTAATAGTAGCTCTCTGAGTTCCAAGAAGTTTTGACTTCTCTGTATCATCTTTTATGGGAAACTGTCTGATGTAAACACATGAAATTATGCTCATTGCTATTATTGCATATATAATGTTAATTTTGTTGTGAGGAAGAAATATTCTTCCTTTCTAAATTACCATTGTAATAAACAGATGCCATATTCTCTTGTCTCAACAGGTTGATTATTTTTCCTTATCATGGTAACCACTCGGTTAGTTTACTGACAAAAATTGCCATTCAAAGCTAGCCTGGATGAAATACTCCATAGCAGTAAGAAGCTTAGAACAGGTTCTGTTATTTATCAAAATTGACATCCTCTGTAATTGGCAAAATAACAGGAAGACAAGGAATAATTCTGGAGCCCTTCTCTGAATAATTGCAAAGTCCCCAGCAGATAAGCCAGCCTAAACAAGACTTGAATTTTCAGGTGGACTAAAAGGAATAAGAGTCGGTCGCCCAAAAGTCACCCTGAGATTGAGCAACCTTCGGGCACTGTCCTGTTTTCTAAAACAAGATTTCAGCTTAGTACGAGCTTCTGAGTTCCTCGTATGGTGCGTAATTCCTGTGTGTCTGACCATATCCAATGTTGAAGGGACAACCTCACCTGCAGAGTTTCGTCGTCTCCTTGGGTGAAAATTGTCACAATTATCGTCATCAAATGTTGATGCCTGATATGTTGTCATCTGAAGTTTTCGGAGTCTATCAGTAATTTGAGCCCATGCATTGACATAGGATGTGTCACTGTGATAGCCTTCAGAATCTCGATCACGATCATGCCTGTTTGTTCTGTCCTGAAACAGCACATTTTGCAACCTTCTCCAATTTCTGCTCTCGTGCTGATGGTGCTTACATTGCTTAGGAGTGATTCCTCCCCAGCACTTGACTTGTGAGCTTTGTCCACGAAGACGTCGATGATGAAGATCGCCATTTCTTGAAAACTGGTCCTCTCTTGAAGCAGGTTGGTTTATTTTCGCATTATTCTTTAACAAATTATAGAGTGTGTGATGTGGGATAAGGTAGAAAACTTTTCCCGGATGCAAGACGGATTCAGGTCGAACAACAATCCACGGAAACCTGAACACATCAGGCCTAGCAATGCAGTGCCTGGGATACTTTTTCAAGATCTCAGCAGCAGTTATAGGTACTGTATGAGTTTCCACATGCCTTCCTGGATGGACAAGCTTTAGTACCCCATTCTCTCTTGATGAAACACCCATGTTTCTTTTTTTTTTCCTCTCACCTTTGTTGTTGGGGGGTTTTCTTCATATCAAAGTGTGAAGTAGAGTAATATCTGAAGGGGAGGGAGAAAAAAAAATGAAGCACTCGACGTTCTTCTTATTCATTCTTACAAGAAAAAATCCAAAAACTGACGGTGAATTCGATGGTTGTATCTTTGGAGGACATGGAAAACATTGTTCTAGGGAATGGATATTATTGAGCAATTGTGGTTAAATTACAAATCTTTTTGAAATTTCAAGTGACCTAACCTCTGAATATTTTCCATTTTTTTTATTCGAAGATATATACATAACAGGGAAACTGGACAATCTTCTTGTTCTTATCCCTTCCACAAATAATACTGTTGGCGACTCAAAACCGAGGGTTTGTACTTTGTGTTAGTCTTATGTGGTAAATTGGAACTGGATTTCCAACAGGATGTTGGCGAATCCAAAATTAAATTCCCGATAAGGGTATATAAACGCATTCGCATAATGAGTCTTAATCCAAGAGCAACTTTAATTTTTCTCTTTTAATCTTTGGACATGGCATGCCCTTTCGTCCACTGTACTCAGTTCAAATTCTGTTTATGGCGAAGACATTCCCCAGAAAATTATATGCAAGAACCGACTGCTAATGTGAAAATATCCAGAACCGTAAAACGAATATGTCAAATGGGAAGGAAAAACAGCATTCTGCAACAAGAGATTTTAAAAACAAGAATGGGAAAATCTTGCATGGTGGCATGGAGAATAAGGCTGTTGATTAAAAATGATAGCGAAATTCATAAGATCACCAATTCACATAAAATCACAAAACAGAGAAAAAGAAACAAGAAGACAAGTTAAAGCATCCTACATTCCCCTGATCTCTAACAAATTGGAAAGACTTACCACCACAAAGGATTAAGAGGGGTCAGAGGGGGGAACAGAACTGTGGGGAGGCGGATTCTCAATATGGTGGTGATCTTATGTTATGGATGGATGATGTTCTCATATATAATATAATAATGAAGGTTTTCAAGCAGATGACTTGGTATAGAAACGGATGCCAACAGCCACACCAAGTATGACCAAAGGAACCAAGAATTGGAGAAGCTTGATAATGAACTCTGATGTTTTGTCCTGGTTGTAGTGAGGTTGCTTAGGAGGAGTGTACTTGGTCTTGGCAGGGATTGTTGATGAGTCGATTTCACCGACGCACATCTCATCCATCATTGCCCTTGCGCTGCTGCTATGCCCAACATCCTCAAAATCATCGGTTGCATCCTTACCTGCAGTTCAAAACATCAAGATTGATTGTGAACATATAACAAACACAATCAGGCGCCATAGCCGATCATTTGATTGGATTAAATTTTGGAATGGGTACACTTGACGATATGAATCATTTGAAAAATAAATGTATTCGTTCTATAGCAAATCTTTTGCAAGATCAATTTGGATTGACTCTGTTTCGCTTAGAAAATGTGTTTCAAGAACTATAGGATGGAGCAATTCAGCATAAATTGATACCGGCCCCTCAAAATTTGGTAACTTCAACTCCATTGCAACTCCTTATGAATCCTTTTTCAATTTACACCCATTATCTCAAGTTTTGGATCGAACTAATCCCAATACTTCAACACACTTGACTAAAGCATAATTTCAAGACATCAAAATCCCCAACGAAGAGGAACATATATAGACAAGAAAAGTGAAGTAACACATCAATTACTGCAGAGAGCTAAGTAATGCAGCTCCAAGGAACAACAAATTAAAATATATATATATATATATATATATGTACCTGTTGCAGACAACAAAACCTCGTCACCACCAGGATGGTCTTCCAAGAACTTTGTCACATCATATACCTGTCCAAAACACAGCCAAAAACAGATAAAAAGCTTAATATTACACTCCTGAAAGGTAAAAAATTACCTAATACCGCTGCAAGTCAACAGCCTGACCAATCACCAGAGGGGAATGACAATCCAATTCCAGTTCAAATTCAAATCCCAAAGTATAGACTAGTTCGCGAATTATGCATAACATAACCGCATATTCTATCAAATAATGTCTAGCATACCATCCAGCATACTGTATCCACTTGAAGTTGAACAGAAGACGGCATCTTGTTTCAGAACAAAATAAAGAGGGAAAGAGTGGTTTCACTATTGGTTATGAGGATCTAATTCTTGGAACTCAACAAGTCAGAATCTTGCAGAGAAGTGCCAACAATAACAAAACCATGGCTTCAATTCATGTTGAAAAATTTTAACTAGAAAGAACAGTTTCGTTAAATCAAATAGATCTAATAATTATCTCAAAACGATCAATGTACATACTAAAGACAGGCATAAAACAAGTATTTTCCTATCAAGTTGACATGCCATCCCAATTAAGCATATCAATCATAAAGATCTGACAAAACACATTCTAATCATATTACAACACACTGGCAAGATTTTCAGAAGGCAGCTTCAGTTTTACGACTGTCGGAGAAACGCCAAAAAAGATCAAACTTTTTGACAGATCTATTCAATCAAAATTCAAGAACAAAAAAAAACCCACATAAAAAAAGTTAAACACAGTTCAACATTTGGTTTTTTTTTTTTTTTTTCTTTTTTTAAGTTATATACCTTCCCATCGATAACAAGCCAACAATCCCTAGCGTGGTTGTGCTCAGAAACCTGAGCCAAGGTGTAAACTTTTCCCTCACCACCCATCTATGCAATGAACCCACAAGATTCTTGATGCAATTACACCTTGTTCTCCAGATGAAACAAATGCACTTTAGAGGATTGTGGTGTATAGAGAGAGAGAGATTGGGGGAGGAAGGTGTAGTTGGTAGGTGAGTCAATACATGAGGTTAGATTCAAAGTGGATACGGGGTTGGTGAGCGAGTGCGGGATGGAAGAGGGCGAGAAGATTAAAAGAGAGATGGGCTGTGCCAACCACACTGCTGCTTATGACCTTGAAATTGCTCCACCAATGTACATATATATATATAGGAGAGACTTTTTATTTGACACATTAAAATAAAATATTTAGAGTAATATTATTAAATTTATTATATCATTTTCATCCCCCAATATATTTCAACCATCTTTTTAAGATTAATCTTAAATATAATTAATATACAAAAAATATTTTTCTTGTTTTCTAAAAGATTATTAAGAAAATCAAGAAAGGAAAGAAAATTCAAGGTGATTGATTATGATGGAACTTATTTATTAATACTAATTTTTAGATGTTAGTTCGAAATAGCCTTAATTGAATCTACCATACAAATAAAAATAAAAATAGCCTTAGTTGAAAACCACATAGCCTTAATTAGAAAACCCTTTTTTTTTTTTTTTTTTCTTTTGGTTGTTGGTCATCAAGGAAGTAGAAGAAAAGAAAACAAAAAAGTTGTGACTTTATAAGGGCCTTTTTTTTTTTTTTTTTTTTTTTGTTTTTTTTGGTAAGTTTATAAGGGCCTTTTACAATCTTACCCTTTTAGATACTTTAATTTCATAATTATTATGTTTACACTTTATACTTTTACTATAGTCTCAATTTTTTTTTTTTTTTTTTTTTTGAGCATTGTTCAATGATACTTACAAAATTTGCAATACCACTTTTGACCTTACACAATCTTAAAATTATTAGAATGAGACCAATTAATTAATTAATTAATTATATATTATTCATCAATTGTTTTCAAAAGATCTTAAAATTATACCATAAAAATTTTAAAAATCAGTTTAGGTACAAAGATGGGCCATTATAAGTAAACCCTATAATAAATATAGAGCTTGAACAGAGTTTCTTTTGCACTCGACATTTTGATAATTATAACCCTAAATTATGATTTAGTCAAAATTTTTGTTCTAGTCCCTGCGAGTGCGAGTGCGCTCTCATTGCAGGTAAATAACTGATCATAAGATATGCTCTATTCCCATGAAGAGCGAGATTCAAACTCTCAATCTCATGATTAAGGGACGAGGTGAGTAACCATCATGCTAGGTTGATTTAGTCAAAAATGATTAATATATTTATATATTAAAAAATTTATATTTTTAACGTAATTTAAATTTAAATTTCTAAATATTATAAATAATTGTATTATCATTTGAATTGTGGTTTTTTATAGATATATATATATATTATATTAATAGAAGGACAAATATGAGTAATATGAATAAGTAGAAGAAGGGTATTGATGAGGGGCCATCAAATTTGATTATTTTTTTGACCTAAAAGAATTGGTTGGAGGAACGGAAGAAAACTTGAAGAGGGGTAGGTTAGGGATGTTGACCACAATCTCACATTGCTGCATTTCCCCTCCTAATATTCATTATGCTTTCAATTTTGGTGGGAAGTCATAACCATCTCTACCACCCTTTTGTATATATATATATATAATTCCTTTCCCTTATATATAAAATAAAATAAAATTCATACTTTTATTTAATATAGTATATATACACACACAATTTCATACTCTTTGGGAAATGATAACTTTATTTTATTTATTTATTGAAAATTTTTTTATTTTAATCCTATAACTATTTACGTTTCTTGAACTTGATCCTAAATCTTTAAAAATATCGAATTAAATCTTATAACTATTTTCGAATTCTGAAGTAGGTCCTTCCGCCCAAAATCTTCCCATTTCCCAGCACTTTTAATCACATGAGATACACATGTCCTCTTTTTTTAGGACATTTTCAATAATTTCTTCCATTCCTCCCAAAAAAAAAATTATAAACTAACTTCCCACCACCGAAATTTCTTCTTCTTCCTCTTCTTCACTTCACTGTAATGGAGAGTTAGTTTATAATTTTTTTTTTTTTTTAAGGATGGAAGAGATTACCGAAAATGTCCTAAAAAAAATACATGTGAATCTCATGTGATTGGGAGTGCCGAAAAAGAGAAGGATTTTAGCCGGAAGGACCTATTTCATAATTTGAAAATAGTTATAAGATTTAATTAAATATTTTTAAAGATTTATGACAAAATTTAAAAAACATAAATAGTTACAGGACAAAATCCAGAATTCTCCATATTTATTTGTATAAAATAGACAAAAGTAATAGTTTTTGCTCTTCATTTGATTAGATTGGTTTCTTCAATTTCGAAGCCCAAATGTCTTTTGACTAAAAAGCCGAGATATGTTTTAACGAAAGAGCCCAATTTCATAGAGCAACAAAAGCCCAATACAGAACCAGTAAACTTCGAAACCCTAGAACGAAAACATAAACGACTCACAGGCTCTTTCCCGGTTTCCCTTGTTGCGCTGTGAGCAGAGTCCATCGGAAAGCAAGGAAGAAAGAGCAGAAGATGGTGTCGGGATCTGCAATTTGTGCGGAAAAAGTGGTTGTGGACGCGCGCCACCACATGTTGGGGCGGTTGGCGTCCATACTGGCCAAGGAGTTACTTAACGGGCAGCGGGTAGTTGTGGTGCGATGCGAGGAGATTTGTCTCTCTGGCGGTCTCGTCCGTCAGAAGATGAAGTACCTTCGTTTTCTTCGCAAGCGCATGAACACCAAACCTTCTCATGGACCTATCCACTTCCGTGCCCCCTCTAAGATTCTCTGGCGAACGATACGGGGGTCGGTTGCGCATATGCTTTTGGAGTTAACTTTCATTGCTGACATTAGATCGTGAACTGATCCTGGAATTATTTTTTTTATAGGATGATTCCTCACAAGACTAAGAGAGGAGCAGCTGCTTTGGCTAGGTTGCAGGTGTACGAGGGTGTTCCACCACCGTTTGATAAGAAGAAGAGAATGGTTATCCCTGATGCTCTTAAGTAAGTCGTAGAATTTTTTATTTTTTAATTTGGTTTTACGGAGAAAATCACTTCAATATTTTCTGATTGGAAGATCAAGAGTTGCCCATTTAACTCCATGTACTAAGTAGAACGTGTATTTAACATTTTATTTTGCTGCTAGAGTTCAGATTTTACCTTTCTTTCTTATCTTCACTGATTCAATTGTTTGTGAACGAACGTTAGGGTTTTGAGGCTCCAGGCTGGTCATAAATACTGTTTGTTGGGCAGACTTTCATCTGAGGTTGGGTGGAACCACGCAGATACTATCAGAGTAAGACTTTTAAGCTGTTTGTTAGGCTGTTGTCTTATTTTATATACATCATTGTCTTGTTACTTGTGATCTTGACGCATGAGATGGTCCCTAATTTCTTTTCCCCATAATTCCAATTGTTCATATCCTTTCCATGAGAACTGAATACTCAATCATGATAAAATTTATGACGCTTGATCCTCTTGGGAGTGACTACGAGCTTTGAGCTATAGCTTTGATAGCATTCTGAGATATAATCTTTGGCGTGATTTTAGTCCACTGTATATGTGCTCCATGCCTAATGTTGAAATATAGGTATTTTTAATTGTTTAATTAACTCACTTCTATAATTTTTGCATTAATTTCATCAAAATTGTCATATTTGTTTCTTCTTCTTCTTCTCTAGTGGCTGCTATTATTATTTGGTCCTAATTTTGTCTCCAAATCATCAAGTGTTAAGATTTTGTATCTTTGGAAGACATTGTCATCTTACAGATCCTTGTGGCCGGTGTTCATCCATGACTTAAACTTAATTTCAAGTTTTTGCTTGGTCGTTTCAAATCATGATGTGGAAATCTATTGTCGATCAATGAACTCAATTCTTACAACCTTGATCTAGATTTTCCGAAATGATTAAAGATCCTTAATACCTGGAAATCTGAGTTTTTGTAACTGGTTGATTACTCAACAGGAACTAGAGAACAAGAGGAAGGAGAGGGCTCAGGCAGTGTATGAGAGGAAGAAGCAATTGAAAAGATTGAGGATTAAAGCAGAAAAGGTGGCGGATGAGAAACTTGGTTCTCAAGCAGAGGTTATCGCCTCCATCAAGTATTAGGGAGGCTGGTCTGTGTAAGGAATTTCGATAGATGGTAAGGCATTGTGTCATGCCAGAGATCACGGAGGGTAGAAGTTGTGTGTATCAATAGCCTATTTTGCTATATTATCTAAATTTTGGATAGTTGAGAGTTTCCTTTTTGTTCTCATGCGAAAGCATCTCCACCATGAATTTTTAGTAGACCTTATGCTTCGACTACTTTTGTAGCATAATCTTTATAACCCACATATTTTTAAGAGTTCACATTATCTCTATTCTTATCTTAGTTTTGTTTTCTTGGATGGGCTTTCGTTTTGTTTTGCACTAGTGTTGGTTTACCATTTCAGTCAAACGAAAAATTCTTTTGACTCTAGGAGTCTAGTCTAGGGCATAAAATTTTTTACACGGTTAGATATACTCGTTTTTTTGTATTTTCCCGTAAATCCATGTATATCATATGGGATATATTTTTTCATTGTTATTGCTAGTTAAAATTAATATAATAATGATAATGAATACAGTTATTGAGAAAAAGATTAATATATATATATTTTTTTTTATTTGGCTGAAAAATGGATGTTATATTCAATATAACGCAAAAAATCTGTACAAACTACACAAAGTAGTTACAAAGGATTTGCATTGGTCCTATCAATCGAACCAGTTCTGTATCTATCTCCCTGTGTGGAGATTGCTTCTAATGCATTGCGCAAAACATGCTGTGTCATCTGCCCCACTGGGGGTTGTCTCTGTTGCTGGAACACACTCAGATTTCTCCATTTAAAAACCTCATGGATGACCTGTCTAAAAATGTTCCTCCAGTTTTTCCATATTCCACTCCTTTCAGATGACTGATGAGTGTTCAAAATTCATAGCCAACCACTTCCTGATGTCATCTGAGCCCCAGAACTCGCTCCCGTCGGTCTTTGTTATCACTTTCTCCCAAATCTGAGTTGGTACATTGCAGTCTCTAATTGCATGCAATGTTGTTTCCTCCGCATCTCTTATCTTATTCTGAATTTATTATTTTTAAATTATAAGTGAAATTATTACTAGTTAAATTACATTTTTTTTGATTAATGATTATGTTCTTATAATACCTTTTACATTAATGTTAAAATTTTATTCAAATAATTTCAACCATTATTTTTTATTTCCCTTTACCATCCAATTGTAGTGTAGTTATTACTTGGCTCAAAAAGTAGCAGCTAGGCGTTCAAGCAGAGTTACATGAGAAACTAGCAGGGAATGCTTACTGTACTTTAATTTTGGAATCATGGAGTTGCTTAAATAAGAAGAATATATATATGTTTATATTGTTCTTGGGGCTCAAATTAGACATGTCTATGGGGAGGTGTAGTTTAGTAAAGAAGGTCCATGGACAACAAAATAACACTCTTTATGGCCATGAACTGTTGTTGAATTCTGGTCCTCCTCAGCCTTTTGACTAACTGAACTTTTGTTCATAAGGTTTTTTTTAATCCCTTGATCAGGAAGATAAGTAACTAATCATAATCAGCGGCAGTCAATCACAGCCCATAAAAAGCAGACTAAAGCTCAATCATGACTCCGGATGCTGGACTTCCAAGCATCATCAACTCACACTAGTATTTTTTTTTTTTTTTTTTTCTTCAGACTCAGATACCTATTTTTTTTAATATATATATATATAAATCTTAAATTGTGAATCAATAAGTTCGTAGGTGACTATTATGCTCTTGATTATTTGGATAAATTGACAATATGTCACCTAACCTAACGGAAACAATGATCATCATCATGATCCATCATCATTCTTCTTTCTTGGAGCTTTTTCTCTACAGTTCTCATGTCCTTCCTTATTTTCATGCCGTTGGAGACACCATCAAAGTCAAGATCACTCCTTATACTTTACTCATCAATTGTTTCGCACTTTTTTGCCAACCGCTACCCATTTTCTGATTCTGTCCCATTCTATCTGTATCCTTCTTTCTGCTTCTCATCAAATGGAATGCTCCATTTCTGCTACACCCTGTTTCTGAACGAGTTAGTTTAACTGACTCTTCTAGTTCTATACATAATATACAGCAATCTTGGGTTTTGTCTGATTTCCTTTTCATGGAGCTGCGAATACGTTATTGCTTTTGGTTTCTATTTCTTACTGGATTCGCTGGTGTCGCTTTCTGTGATCAAGATGGTATACATTCCCTCCCGCTCTCTTTTGTCTACTTTCTTGTTCGAATTGCGTCTCTTTTCCACTGCTACAATTTTACAGCTTTCTGAACTTAATTTGGCAGGTTTCTTGAGCTTATTGTGTGGTGAAACTGAGGGCTATGTCGATTCATCTAATATTTCATGGATACCTGATGGTGCTTATACAAACGTTGGCAACGTGACAACCGTTGATTATCTTGAGGTTGGCTCCTCATCAGGTCGTTCCCGTCGTCTCCCGGTGCGGTTCTTCCCCGATTCTCTTAAAAGGAAGTGTTATAAGCTACCTTTAAATAATAATAATAATAATAATGCATCATCGTTGGTTCTTATTAGAACCCAGTTTGTGTACAAGAATTATGATGGGCTAAATAAACCCCCTACATTTTCTGTTTCTCTTGGGAGAGCTATCACTACCACGGTAACTCTTGCTGATATAGATCCGTGGACTGAAGAATTCATATGGCCTGTTGATAAAGACATTCTCCCTTTGTGTTTCCACTCTGTTTTTGATGGGGGGTTTCCAGTAATTTCGTCCATAGAACTTCGTCCACTTCCTCAAGGTGCTTACAGTAGTGCCCTGGTAGATTTTCCCAGTATATTACTTAGGAAATCGTATCGGATTAACAGTGGCTACATTGATGGATCATTGAGGTAAATAAATTTTCTTTTCTTTTTTTTTTTAAAGTTTTATTGCCTCAACATTGGAGTTTGATTGATCTTCTGTGTTAGGTATCCTCTGGACCAGTATGATCGAATCTGGGATCCTGATAAGGACTTCAGTCCATTTCATGTATCAGCTGGTTTTAACTTGCAGACCACCTTTCATTGGTCAAATCTGACAGAAAATACTCCCATGGCTGTTCTTCAGACTGCAAGGGTCTTGGCAAGGTGGGCTGACTTGACATACAGTTTGCCTCTTGATGATAGTCCAGGAGACTACCATGTTATGCTTTATTTTGCTGGGATTCTGCCGGTATCCCCTGAATTTGATATACTGATCAATGGGGAACTTGTGCAATCAAACTACGTAGTAAACCGTGGGGAGGTAAATGGTTTATTCTTCAAAATGAGAGGAATCAAAAGCTTGAATCTTACATTGAAGACTATCAACTACTACCCACTTATTAATGCACTTGAAGTGTATGAAATTCTTGACATCCCACCAGAAACTTCATCAACCACAGGTTGAAAATATGATCTTTGATTTCGTGTCCTTCGACATTTTCTGCTTGAATTGAAGGCAATGAATCTTTTTTTTTTTAATGTTATTTCTTTGTTTGTGCAGTCTCTGCGCTTCAGGTTATTCAGCAGTCCACTGGTTGGGATCTGGGATGGGAAGATGATCCATGCTCTCCGCGAACCTGGGAACATATAACATGTGAAGGAAACCGTGTTACTTCATTGTATGTTCACGTCCATGGCACCATTTGTTGTTTTCCTTTGATTTTTCAAGTTTTATAGATGATGCCACCAATTTTTTACCTATGCAGGGACCTCTCCAGCATGAAAATGAGATCAATTAGTCCCACTTTTGGTGATCTTCTGGACCTTAAAAACCTGTAGGATCTTCCTTCATTTCATGAATTTTACCCACTGGATCCTCTGTTGCCTTCCGACTGAGTTCTCCATGATCATGCTTACAGGGATTTGCACAACAGTTCACTGGCTGGAGAAATACAGTACCTTGGTAGCCTGCAACAGCTTGAGAAACTGTAATATACGATTCTGGAGAACTATGATTATGTAATTGTTTCAGACAGAAGAATTTCAAATAACAAATTGCTGGGAATAAATATTGCAGGAACCTGAGCTTCAACCGGCTAACTTCCTTTGGTTCTGAGTTAGAAGACTTAGTAAATCTTCAAGTTTTGTGAGTTTCCTTGAACTTAAAACGGTTTATACAGCTACTGGATTTTGAAACTTACATGGATCTGAAAGTATCACCTCCATTTTGTGTGAAAGGGACTTGCAAAACAACAGTCTGCAGGGATCAGTTCCAGACAGCTTGGGAGAATTGAAGGAACTTCAATTGTTGTGAGTGAGACTGCTTGATATTTTTTGCTCATAGTTTATTCCAACTAGTAAAAGTACAACCTTTAACTGCTAAAAATTTTGGATTTGATTTTCATGATGCAACAACATCCAGAAATCTAGAAAATAACAAACTACAAGGACCCCTTCCACAATCATTGAACAGGGAAAGTTTGGAAGTCAGGTAGGAAGGAATTCAAATTTTCATCATCTTATCCATCTCTTATTCTAAATTCAGACTCTTGAATGCACTAATTACTCCTGCAGAGCATCAGGGAATCTCTGCTTGTCCTTCTCCATGGCAACATGCAATGATTTCTCAAGCACCACTGAGACTCCACAAGTCACTGTCTTCACCCCAAGAAAGCACAAGAGCCACAAACATATAGCAATCATACTTCTTGTTGTATTTGGAGGAGTTGGAGTTGCTTTGGTACTTGTTTCAGTTTCAGTACTTCTCATGAGGAGGAGAAAGGAAGCTGAAGTCACGTTTAAATCAAGTATGAAAAAGGAAGGCAATTTTTTCCAATGTTGTCCTGCTTACATTCTTAAATGCAAAATTTTCTCCACTTTATAGGTGCTGGGATTGAAATAAGGAACTGGAATGCGGCAAAAGTATTTTCCTACAAAGAAATTAAAGCAGCTACAAACAACTTCAAGGTAGTTACAGGCCGTGGGAGTTTTGGATCAGTTTTCCTGGGGAAGCTTCCTGATGGAAAGCAAGTAGCTGTTAAAGTGCGGTTTGATAAAACTCAACTTGGGGCTGATTCCTTCATCAATGAGGTCTGCTGCTACTCAACTACCTTAACATATTTTCCTTAGATTGTCATAGCCTTACCCTGATTATGAAGTTCTTTACTAATTTCTTAGGTGATGCTTCTATCTCAAATTCGGCACCAAAATCTAGTTTCTTTGGAAGGATTCTGTCAGGAGTCAAAGCAGCAAATATTGGTTTATGAATATTTACCTGGTGGATCATTGGCTGATAACCTTTATGGTATAGTACAACCCTGAGTTTTGTATGATTTCTTCTCTGAATGCATTGAGTTGTGACAAGACAACTACTGTTCCAGGTGCAAACAGCAAAAGAATTACATTAAGCTGGGTCAGAAGGCTGAAAATTGCAGTCGATGCTGCCAAAGGTAATAAAGTTTAATCTGTGAGCAATCAGACTAAATATATGAAATCTGAATTATCTATTTTAATTTCATCCAA
>JAXGGT010000169.1:4773383-4805469 GCA_035583425.1 Marsdenia floribunda | reverse complement strand
AAAATTGACAAAATTAAAATTAAAATAATTATTTTATTCTTTAATAATATTCATACAACACATATAAAAATTTTGGCCAACATTTATTAATTATTAGTCTAATTTATACAATCAAAATCAGATCAATTTATTCTATAAAAAAACAGATTTAAGATTAATTTCAATAATTAAAAAATTTTGAGGAATTAAAATTATGAAGACGTAACTCATTTAGTAATAGCAGTTTCACTTATAATCTAAGAGATGATGAGTTTGAGACACATTAAAAGCCAAAAAGTCTCAAAAAGCTGAACAATTATCTTATTTTCTTATTTTCTTATTTTCTCTCTCTTCATATGCTCCATAGTCCATACATAGGGTCTCTCTGCAAGTAGAGCAGAGGCCCAACAAATTCAAATTGGTTTTAGCAATGGACTAAAGATAAAGAGCAACATCCATTCTAACATACACCCATTAAGGTAAATAATGGGCCACTTTCAAGTTTCTAGACTGGATTCGTAATCTAGTCGAATTATTATTATTAAATATTTATGTTTAAGCATTTACTTTATGTAAGTATACAAATTATGACTTCAATACATGCCCGTGAACACTTTGTTAAAACATTCGAACAAGACCTAAGTGAAAAGTCTTGAATTCGACATAATTTAAAAACGATTTTATACTATATTTTAGTTGTGTATTATAATTTTAAAATCTTTTTCCACGGATTTTTTCAGATTAATCAATTTTTTTTTTTTTTTTTTACTTAGTGCACGAGGTATCCTCAATAAATCCCAATTATGGGCAGCACCTTTAAGCCATATTCACATTCAGACTAATCTCCGCTCGAGCCGGGTAGGTCCCTTACGGGAGGTAAGCTCTAACCCCAAGTTTTTAAACGGCTGCGATTTCGATCCCGCAACCTCACTTAAGTTAGAAGAGCACCTTACCAACTCACCTTGGGGGTTAACCAATGAATATATTGATAATTAGACACAAAATAAAAAAAAATAATAATAAACTTACATTTATAGTTATTGAAGAAAATGATTAACCTTATTATTTGCTATAAATTTCTAGTTAGTACAACCTCGTTGGACTCTCCCTAACAAACCCTAACATTCTCTTCCTTTTCCTTTCAGCACGGCACACTAATCTTCTTTTTCTTCAATTCTCTTTTTGTATTTAGCCGGAGAACTTTTCTTTTCACTCTTTTAGCAATCACTATTTTTTTTTTTTTTTTTTTTTTTTAAATACTTTTCACTTTTTGGGGCTCATATGCAAAAATCTTCACTAATATTTATATATTAAATCTATTTTCTTGTCTTAAAAGAATATTTTTAGATCTGACCCCTTGTTTAATTTTTATCTTGTTCTTAGATACTCTTTGAGATTTTTGATTCGACCAAAATCTTTTAGTTTGTTGACGAAAGAAGAAAATAAAATCAAGTCTTTTTTTATTTTTGAATGATAGTGTTTTCTTTGTTATATATGAATTATTGTTTTTAGAATCAAACTAGAAATCGAACCGAAAAAGTTAGTGGTTTAAAGTTTAATGATTCAACAACAATTGAATCGTAATTTAACTTGTAATGTCATAAATTGAAAATTAAAAAATATTTATTATAAATAAAATATTTTTTAATAATCTAATGTAGTTTTAATTTATAAATATGGGACATATTATTCCAATTGCACATGAACTTTCTCAAAATTCATCTTTTGTACCTGAATTAAAAAATGTTCATAACTTACGCTCAAACTTTTAAAAAGTCTCACAAATTGTCATTTCGTCTATTTTTACCTTTAAGTTGGTCAAACTATCAAAAATTTGACTTTTTCAAGACAAAATTCGTAAACATTTTTGTCAATTTATAGAAAATTAATATAAAAGTGGTCAAAAATTTTAAAAAGACTTAATTTTAAGAATTAAAAAATTATGAGTCATTATTTATTTTTATTTATTTTTTAAAAGTTAAAGATTAGATTTTTAAAAAAATTTAAAGATTAGGATTTAAAATTTTTAAATCTATTCTTCTTCTTTCTCTGAGCAGCCGTTGCCGCTGCCATTTCCGACGAGTTTTGCATCCAAGACGAGTGCACACATCCCAATTGTTGCCCGACCGAATCCATAAAGAACACCAGCAAGTTTTTTCTTCCTAAAGAAAAATCAGCCAGCGTAGCGAGTAGAAGACTGCCAACGAAGAATGAAAATGCCCATAAACCTGTGACGAACGAACAAATAGCTTGTATTTGTTCAAGAATGAAGAGATCTACAAGGGTTTTGAGCTATGACAACAGTACCATCATTTGCATCAAACGACACAACAAAATCATCATCATTATCACCAACAACAATTGAAAGATGTCGATTTCTCAGTGGGTCCCAGTAGGAGAATCATCAGTAGAGGTAGTGGTAGTGTTGGTGATGATTATCGTATAGATCACAAGGTGGGGGGTTTAAGTTGACGAGGCACGAAGGAGGTAGTAGTGGTGGAGCTGCCGCAAGAGGAGGAGGTGGTGGTGGTATGAATTACCAAGACTACGAGAACCAGGCCAAGAAAGAATGTTCCCATCTCAGGTGCAGAACTTGCAGCAAGAGCTGAGAATTTCAATGCCAACAACCAATATTTTCAGAATCGGACTAGAGATCGAATCGGAAAAATTAGTGATTTACGGTTTAATGGTTCAACCGTAATTAAATTGCAATTGGACCGTAATTGGATCAGTGACGTCATAAATTGAAAAATTAAAAAATATTTATTATAAATAATTTTTTTTTTTAATAATTAAATATAATTCTATAAAAATTTTATAAATGGGGTAAACTATGTGTTTAGCACATGAACTTTTCTTAAATCCAGGTTTTGCACACGAACTTTTTTCGTTCAACTTTTGCACACAAACTTTTAAAACGTACCAAATTTGCCATTTCGTCAAGAAAATCCGTTAATGACTCATTTGCCATCTAATTTTTGAGTGGGTCCTAATTTTTTCAAGGGCAAAAAATGGAAAAGCAAAAGGAAGAATGAAAAACATTAAGTTTTCCGCGAAAATGAAAAGAAAAGGCAAAGGGAGGTCATTCTGTGTTTGACAATTCAAACAAGCAGTTCAAACAAGCTTTCTTGGAGTGAAAAGGTGGGAAAGAATGAATCTTTTCATATATTTGGGTAATCCAGTAAGTTACTAAAAAGATTAGTGGAGGTTTGTTGGCACACCTAGATTAGATTTCTACGTAGACTACAGAAAGTGGTTCAAGCACAAGGTGAAGAGAGGGGAAGAAGAAAATAAGCCTGCAAGAAGACATTACACAGATGACTGGAAAATTAGGCACACAAACAACAACCATATCAACTCCTACACGTTGTATGAAAAGAATATTTAATTTTTGTTTTTAGTTCTGTGTCTTATGATCTTGATTCCTGTCGTGGGTACTGTGGTGTTGGTTTTAGGTTTTGATTATACTTAATGATACTGGTATGCTATTCATTACATTGCCAAGCTTGCTTTCACTACACTGCTATGTTTGTTTTAATTGCGTTGGTCTACTGGTACAATGTTGTTTTTTTTTTTTTTTTTTTTTTTTTTTTTCCGATGGCATGCTGGTTTATTGTTTAGGTTTTATTACACTGATATGCTAGTTCTTTACTATACTGCTATACTTGTTTTGATTACACTGAAATGTTGATTCTTTATTGCATTGATATAGTTTGATGAAATAATTCTGTATAAGCTAGATTTTTAAAAGTTCCTGTTTGAGGTAGATAATTTACCCTTTTCATATGTATACTGTGCAGATCTTGATGATGAGTATTTTACAATAAAGTTGTTCTATGGGGGGAAATGGTGGGAAGAAAACGGGTACAAATCTTTCAAGGGGTGAAATTGGAAATATATGGATTACTATCATAAGGAAAATATGAGCCTTATTGAGATAAATGACATGTTCAAAAAATTGAAGCAGACTAAAGATAGCATGTTGTACTCTTACTTAGAGCCTATAGGTAGTTTTAAGAATGGTCCGAAGTTAGCAGCAAGAGATGTTGATTTGCTTGAAATGTGTAATTGGGTACCAAGGTTTAAAGTCATTGAAATTTATGTGGAGATTAGGCTTGCTATTGAAATTCTGAAAAATTTATAAAAGTCAAGATTACATGAAAAAACTTAAGGTTACTAGTTCAGTAGTAATTAAGCACCTTGAAGATCCTGAACCTGTTAGGACAGAAACAGTGAAGCCAATAAAAAAACAGAGTGTAAAAAAACATTTCTTGCTTGAGTGGCATGACAATAGGGAGGAGGAAGGGCATGAAAATGTTCAAGATCAATTGAGAGTTGAGTCACAGATTGAAGAGTGCATAACTCAGGTTGAAATTGAGCCATCAATTGTTGAAACAAGAAAAGAAGACGAATATGAACATGGCATGATTGAAATGGAACTTAAATAGGTTAATAACCAAACTGAACATGTACAAATGGAGGATTTTGAAAGGACAAGTGAAATGGTACAAGTGGAAGATGTTGATCAAATGGATGAAATGGTACATTTGTAAGTTGAACAGACTGGGATAGATAGAAGGGTTGAGGCTGAGGAAATGGTAACTGAAGTAAGGGTTGAGAAAATGTTTGAGGAAAGGGTGGGAGTAGAAGATGAAAATCATAGTCTTGAAATAGCTAAGGCAATGGACTTACAGGTGTAACATGAAAGGGTTTAGCATGGGCTTCAGGAAAGGGTTTAGGCAGAGAATGAAAGTGTTGAAGAAAGGGGTGAGGCTGAGGAAAAGGTCGTTGAAGAAACGAATAAGGCTAAGGAAAGGGTACTTGAAGAAATGGTTGAGGAAAGGGTTGAGGTAGAGTATGAAAATGTTGAAGAAAGAGCTCAGGAAATGCATTAGGCAGGGCATGAAAATGACAGTGTAGTTGAAGGTGATCAAATAATGATGATTACCAGGTTGAGCATTTCAGTGAGGATGATGATTACTGCAATGATGATTAATTGTTTGACTTTTTCATTGAAGAAGAAGGTCCAAACACAATAGAAGCAGTCCATTCTGAAGCAATGCAAACAGAAGTAGCCCAAACAGAAGCAGGTCAATCAGAAGCAGGCTAAACAACATCTGTATCAATTCCTGATGAATACCCACAAATAGAAGCTGGCTATCAAGGACCTTCCTTTCACAATGCAAGTATAGAAGATGATCAAATGCAAGAAGATATTCACAGTGGTAATGAAGGATCGGATGGGGATGATGCAATCTTTAAGGACATATACTCTTTCTTTAATGCTGACAAGGATATGATGAATCCCACATTTGAGTTAGAAATGAGGTTTGCAAATGGAAAAGAGTTTAAGGAAGGATAAGAAATTATTGTATCAATGAGGGTAAGACCTGCAAGTTTAGACCCTTAGATCAAAAAAGGGTAGGAGCATTGTGTGTTTCAGCAAGCTGTAATTGGAATATTTATGCAAGTGTTGAAACTGCCACTAAAAGCCCCTATTTAGTTTTGAAAGCATTGAATTTGGTACACAACAATTGTAATCACCAATGGAAGAATAAGTTGATTATAGCCAAGTGGGTTGCACAAAAATATGTTGAGAGGATTAGGGTGAATCCTAAAATGCCACCCAATTTAATCATACAAAATATTGATGAAGAATTTAAGAGTGAAATGCCCAAGATAGTTGCGTATAATGCAAGGACACTTGCATTGAAAATGATTGTTGGTGACTATGCTGAGCAATATAGAAATTTGTGGAGTTATAGGGAGGAAATTTTAAGAACTCATGCTAACTCCACAATTCAAATTGAACATGAAAATTTTAGAGAGAATGGTGGGCAACCTAGATTTTCAAGGCTTTACGTGTGTCTTGGGCCGTTGAAGGATAGTTTCGTAAAATTTTGTAGACCCATTATTGGTGTTGATAGCTGCCATATGAAGGTCCTTATCATGGACATATTCTTTCAGCTATTGGGACTAATGGCAGCAATAGATGGTGGCCAATAGCTTGGGCAATGGCAGAAAAAGAGGCAACAACGCAATGAAAATGGTTTATTGAGTTGTTGGCTAATGATCTTGACATTCCAAATCAAAGTTTGATGTGGACCTTCATTTCAAACAGACAAAAGGTATATCTAATCTAAAAGTATAAACAACTCTTGAACCATTAAACATTAAGTAACTTTTGAACTATTTCTTTTCTTATTTGCCAGGGTTTAAATGCTGCTTTGGGGGGGGGGATTTTGCCAAATGCTGACCACATATATTGTGTTCAGCATCTATAGTGCAATTTCAAGAAGGTCCATAGAGGAAAGGTTTTAAAGGACAAGTTATGGGCCATTGAAAGAAGCACAAACCAACAGATATATGACAAAGCAATGAAAGAAATGGAGGATTATGACAAAGAAGCATGGAGGTGGACTTCAAATGGACCAAAACCTTCATGTTGGGTCAAAGCATTCTTTCCATAATATGCCAAGTTAAACATGTTGTGTAACAACATTTGTGAGTCTTTTAAGCTAATTGTTACACTGTTAGAGGGAATAAGGGAGCTCCTTATGCAAAGAATTTTGTTTAGGAGATCATATATGATAAGGCAACCTAGAGGCCATTCCACACCTAAAATTAGATAGAAAGTAGAAGAAAATGTTCTATTTTCTAAGAAATGGAAACCTATTTGAAATGGGGGTGATGCCTATCATGTAAAAGGTCCTAGAGATGAACAATATATTGTTGACTTGAAAAAAATAGGTTGTAGTTGTGGCAATTGGACATTGACTGGCATTCCATGTGCTCATGAAATTACATCATTACACAAGAAGGGTTTGGATCCCCATCCATATGTAGATGAGTGTTATACAGTGGAAACATTTTGTAAGTTGTATGATAATGTACTCATGCCCATAAATGGAAAGGAAATGTGGCCCAAAGGAAATGTGGCCCAAAGGAAATGGTGTGATTCTAGATCCACCTAAATCATATATGCAGCCTAGGAGGCCAAAAAAAGCAAGAAAGAGACAAGTTTATGAGAAGGAAGATGGTGGACAGAGGATCAGGAGGAGGATTGTCATTCATTGTCCAAGATGCAAAGTTGTTGGTCACAATAAAGCCACCTGTTCACAGGGAAAACAAGCTTCCTAGCCAATTGAAACTGCACAAATTGCACAACTTGCACAAAATGCACAAACAGAAGAATCATAACCTGCACAACCAGTTGAAGCTGCCCAGCAAACTAAAACAATTCCACCAAGTGAAAACAGAGGAAAAAAGCCTCTGCTCCAAGGAGAGGCACTGGAAGAAGGGTAAGTACTTTATACATTCTTATGCTAAATTCATTAACTAAGATATTTATGTGTCAATATTGTATCAACCAAGGACAAGATCAGTAACTGTCCAAAACAATTAAAATAAAATTGAAGAATTTGAAGCAAATGCAAAAAATCAACCACATGATGAAAAGTCCACTGAAGATCTATTAAGAAGAATTGATGGCATCCTCTATGAAGTTCGTAGCACAAGGGCACAAAATATTTCACAGGTAATCTCTTATACATAAAGATCAATTAATAGCTTGGATTTAGCTATCAAAGTTCTTCAATATAAATTACCTTTTGTTGTTTACATGTTAGGAAATGAACACAAGAAATGCAGATCCAAGTTCAACTGATCCACCCATAACAACAACAAATGAAGCTCATGTTAATGAAGAAAATCCAGATCTGGCACATAGAACTAGATCTGGTACTATTGTTGCTACTGTTTCTGGCAAGGAAGAAGAGGAAGAAAGAGAAAATCTAGGGCTAAAAGGGCATATGAAGATTTTGGGGAGGCATGTCTAGGAAGAGGCGGTCCAAGGAACAAATATTCTTTTAGAAGGGGCCAACCAAGAAGGAAATAGAAAATGACTCATGTAAATTGACAACACATGGAAAAGAGAGCATTATGTGTTTATCTGTATTTTTGTGTACATGTGGGTAAATAATGAAGTGGATAAAATATGAAATTGAATCACATCTTTTTGTGACCATCTTTAAACAATGTATAGGTTATCTTTTTGTTACCATCATTAAACAATGCATAAGTTGGAATCAATATATTTTTGGATCTATATGGAATCAATATGATTGCAGCTTTTTAAAAAGTTACTTAGTTTGACTATAACATTAATCTATATTGAATCCTTGGATATTGCATTTACTTTACATCCCAATATACCAAAATGAAAATGCACATCCCAAAATGGATCAAAATCACAGTTCCATTGCACAGAAAAATTGTACATTAGTTTGTTAATAACAAGCAATAGTCAGTGAATTGTAAAGAAATAAGCTGAACCATAATCTTCCTAAACTAAACAACTTCTTTCTGAGAAATTAGGGAAGAAAACAAAGGGATTACACATAACAGTAAGACAAAATAAAATAACTTCATTCTAGTACATTCTTGATTTTTTTGGTCAAATCTCAGCTCCATTTCTTTTCATATTTCATTAATTCATCATTTTAACTTTTAACATTTGCCTCCATTTTTCGAATTCTTCGCAACAACCCTGGTATCACTTCAATCGATATGTTGCACATCTTAGGGTCAAACTACTGGAAAAAAATTGCATCTTTCACTTTCGCCCACCTTAAAAATACAAAAATTGAAAACATTACAGTATGGGTCACCATAAATTTTTCATAGGATCTCAAAAATTGGACCTTTACCTTATCTCTGTAGTAGTTGAAGTATCTCCTAGCTGGGTTTCGATCTGTCCAGGATGTACATAATCAGCTGCTTCTCCCACAATAGTAGTTGGGTAACAAAAAACCTTGACTATTGGGTATGGCAAGTAGAAAATTATTGAAGAAGGAATTTACAAAGATGAAGGAAATGATATGAAGTAGAAATCTTGGATGAACCACGACTTCTTCTTCTTTGAAGTGGAAATTTTTTTTTTAGTCAGTGTTCTATGGAGGGAAATGATTCAGCTGTTAGAATCTTAAATGGTCTTAGACTTGTCAAAAATTGGATAGAAGATTAGATTTAACAGATTTTATTGACGGAATGATAAATTTGGAATGTTTTAAAAGTTTGTGTGCAAAAGTTGGACGAAAAGAAGTCCGTGTGCAAAACCTGGATTTGAGAAAAGTTCATGTGCTAAACATATAGTTTACCCTTATAAATGTAATTCTATAAAAATTTTACAAATGTAATTCTATAATATATTTATTATAAATAATATTTTTTAAAAATATATATTTTTTTAATAATATATTTTAAATTCTATGAAATTATGAATAAATTTCCCCAGTTTTTTGGTGGAAAATATGAAAATATTATAGATAGATTAGAGCTGGTACATCACAATGTCTATGAAGAACCAACTTAAACCAAAGAAATACAGCCCAAAGTAAAGTGCAAAAAGAAAGGCATGATCTATTAGAATACAATCCAAAAAGTTATGTAGTCCAAAACATGAGGTTTATCCTTGGCCCATTCTGGTGAAGCGTTGGAAAGACAGTTGCTTGTGGTCTTCTACTAATATTGTCCTTAGGGTTTCTGTTGATTCTTCTAGAACTTGTAATGTCGTATTTTTAGAAGTCCTTCCTTGAGCAGCCAAGTGGTCTAATGCTCGGTTCCCCCCTCTAAATGTGTGAACCATCTAAACTTGTTCCAGTTAGAAGAACGAGGGAGAAGAACATTTTCTTTAAATTCTTGTTTTTTGAAAAAATTGTAATGCATTGCAATCAAAGAGCAAATTGTACATCAAGGGGAATGGACTCAAACCATTCAAGACAATCACAAGAGTCTAGACCACAGGTACCCAAGCAATGGGCTGGCTTGTTAAAAGTTCTACCACAAAAGAAATTGAGTAGGAATCAAAAGAAATGAGGAGTTCTTTAAGCAAGGAAACAGTGTGGTCAATATCAAAGAAATCCTCAGCAGAGTGTAGCACTTTCATAATAAGATTTAGACAATCACCACAAAAGTGGACTACAGAAAAATAATTGAGCAATGCCCACCGGATGGCATGTATAAACGCCATGGTTTCAACAAACTCCACATTATTAAACCCCCCCCCCCCCCAACGGCTATAGCTATGGCCACAGTTGGAAGTTTGAGCAGGTGATTCTCCATTTATAATCAACTTGATGCATGTGCTTCACAATTGGAGATTATAGATGTTTTAACCAAGTTATATTCTCCACTAACATTCAGAGAAACAGGAAGTATATTCAATGAGGTGTGGTGAAGAACCTTAGATCGTAAGTTTGTCCATAAATCAGAATTCGGGAGAGTAGGTAGATAATGCTTATTGAGTTACATCAATCTAGGCTCTTTGGTTGTAGATTTGGTAACGCCAAGTTACACGGAAAGAAGGGCAAATTACTTGCCAACCTATACACAATCCTATGCTAGTCTATGAACAAGTCCAATCTGTAAACCTTTTCATATGAACGCAATAGATGGACTCATGGATGGTTGTTCAACAAACTGTTGCAAAAACCATCCAATTACATTCTAATGACTTCCAAGGTATCCTCAAGGGCATTATGATTATGAACCTGGCAGAATACGAAGGAAGCTAGCTCGAATAGCGTTGTCGCAGGTACAGGAATACTGCAGTCAAACCAGCCACAGCATATGGGAAGATAGTCCAAATTCCCTGTATAATGACAGATTCTTTCCATAATCTAAGACGGTAGCACAGATATAAATCCAGTCTTATATACCAAGATGATGATGCGTACCACTACAGTTGCAACAGTTGCAAGGGCAAAGACTGGGCGCTCTCTCATTAAGAATCCAATTGCCAACTGCAATTGGAAGAAAACAGAAGAATGCATCAGCTGACAGATGTAAAAGACAACTAGAAAGTGCTTATATTTCTTTGATTTAACCTAAATCCCCGATTTGCAACAATAGGCTAAACAGTAAAAAGTCTTTATTGTCAAAGAAAACGAGACTTGGACTTGAATATTGTGTAGAATTCTAATACCTGAATTGGAAGTGTTATTAGACCACCGCAACATACACCAGCAAAGAAATACTCAGGTGATGTATCCTGCAGTCAGATAATAATTTGAACATCAACTTGCTCTTAAGTGACACCACACAGACATGCCAGTTATACTTATCACAGGTTATCAATCAAGAACTAGGACGAGATCCTAGAAATGCAAGAAATTTGAAAAGGAAAAACTTTATCAGGTCAAAACGTGACTAAGACCAAAACAGAAGTTGAAAAAAAGTCCTAGACTGGAGACAGCCTTCTCATCGTGCAAAGTAGAAAGCTCATGGTGTCTGTCATGGAAGCACAAAGAACATAAGCATAAGCATAGTTCTTACAGCACCTGATGAAAGCATGTATCATGCTAAACAGAGAGACTGTTTTGATAGAATTCTGAATGGTACATATTTAAGGCATGAGGAAAGCATCCCTCAGATCAGTTCTTGCACTACAATGAAAGAAACCACACAATGTATATCAGTTACCAGGATTAAATTTTTGGACAATGATGATTATCAATATAATCCAGGTTCATCAAGTATGTGACCAATTTGAGTTAGGATTAGGCAGATACGAGAGCTGCTAAATACTACAAAGTACAATATAACTAACCATTGCCCCTGCCAGGAATGCTGTAGGATTTCTCACTCCTAGAGAAAATCTTTCAACTGCATATAAGAAGCAATAGAAGTTTACGAAACAGTCAAGAAATTAAAAAGACAAGGATCAAGCTTGGCAGGGTATCTCAACAGAAAAATGGTGGATACCACTGCATTCATGGCAATTACTAGTGACAGCTGAATAAATAAATCATCTGCCCACATTATACTTGTGTACTTTTCTATTTATATATGTGCATACAGATGTACTTGTATATACTCTATTCATGTTATATATACACGTCTGATCCATAGAAAATCAAATGTGTCAACTTTTGTAATGCGTTCGCCAGTGTAAACATTAAACTACCATATTCAGAGAATGTATTGATGATAAAGAACATAGCTGTTTCACTAACTACTACATTTGAGTCTCTTGAAGCCCAGTTTTATCGTTTCACCGATAGCTTTGACTTCGTAGGTTTATCTGCACTTTCAGATACTTGCAGATTACGTGCTGTATGTATTGGATTAGAACACATTTTTTCAGCAATTTCTGTTCCAAAGAAAAAATTCCAAAATTTTGCAGCTGCACTGGCACCTTACCAGCAGCCACCACCGAACTATATTCTCCAATATAATAGATCTAATAAGTCATTAACAAAATACAGATAAACAAACATCTAACAATAACCTGTATTTGAAACAAACCAAATTTGTTTAAATAGAAAAGAGAAAAAGAGTAATATATCTATGTTTTTCTAGTCAAGCTTCAGGTGAAAAGGAAAAACAAAATAAAATGCCCATTGCAAGTTGTTTGGTACATGCACGTGCATGAAATATACTAGGAAACTTTTGTTCAAGTATTTAACAGTCTTTTAACTCACCAAAACCCACAAGATTTCCGTATCTCTGGACAACACGTGTAATTCCCATTGCTCTCTCCTTGTTGATTCCTAACTACAAGGATGATAAATACTCCTATAATTAACTATCAGACAGATATTTTTTCACAATATGAAATGCACATAGATAGAACAGACCTTTGAACAAACATCATCTGATGCCCCAGATTCCCTAAAAAGCTTCCCAAGGTAAAATGGTATCATGTCACTGATGCAAACTCCCCTGAAAATTATTTACTATTAGAATTTAACAAAAACGAATACAGATGAAGTGCTTAGAAAAATTGCAGTTTTTAGATGCTAACTAGGAAGAGAAAGCTTCAGCTAACAGTGCTTTTACGCATGGCAAAGGCTGGCTCATAAGAAAATGAAGCTCCACTAACCAGTAAACCCAAAGAATGGTGGACACTATGTAGGGTGCATTTCTAGAAAATGAATCAACAAAAGATTGCCATGAACCATCCAAAGAAATCATCCGTGCTAAGGTTGTGCCAACCTACAATATTTATACCGGTACAAAATCAAGATAAACATTCTATTCTGGAGAATTGAGAGAAGAAGCAATCAAACGAAAAACAGAATACCAGCAGAAAGCACAGACCCAAATATTCAAAGCCTCTTCACTGATAAAAAGTCCACAGCCTGCAGCCATCAGCAGCCAAAAGTATATCCATCTGAAACCAGGGAACTAAAGATGATGAAGAAAACCTCCAATTATATGAGAATTAAGTAATATCTCATCCTTGTGAGTTGTAATATAGCGAACGAGAAGAGAACTAGGAAATTGCTGATCCTGTTCTGGGAAAGCTGAAAAAACAGTTCTGGAGGAATCAACAAGCATTGCATTGAGAAAGAGGTGGAGGTGGGGGTTAGTGAAATATCATACCCTGGGGCATATTCTGGGAGCATGATTTTGTACCCAAAAGCTTTGAAAGAAAAACCCCCATTAGTTGCAGGCAAAGAGGACAGAGATGAAGTATCAGCTGCATACTGAATTCCAGGGAGAGATGCTTGATTGTACTGTCTAAGGCCAATGGATGTCAGAGTAGTTATCAGAGCAATGGCTAGGATTATGACTAGTTTGGCTAGAAATGAACTTCCTGTCCCAGCAGTCTTGCTCTCTATACTTCCTAAAACTTTATCAGTGACCTTATCTTGTCTCTCTGTCATATCCTCAGATGCTGCAGTCTCGTGATTTTCAGAGCTATCCTGTTGAAAGCATTTGATCCTGCACCTGGAATATATATATATATATATATATACGTGCCAAATCAGAAGAAGGAAAGCCTACGAATAACTACTTGATTTCAAGAATCTGGCATGGTAACGACTAGACGAAGAATAACCAAAAGAAAATTAGTCACACAACTACAAGAATAAAGAATACGAGTAAGATTATCAGGAAAAGCAAAAGAGATAATAAGCAAGTGGAGTGAATTTATGCGAATTCTTTTATTGCACTTTCGACACTTTGATCACAGAGTGAGTGCTTTCCACGGCTATAAGTTGATTCAAACCATTTCTCAAATGAAGAAAAGGGAAGTAAACACCACAAACATAGGATGCAAGAAAATCTGAAATCTTGATTGATATATTGGTATATCCCTACAGTACAGAACTAACCATACGTAAACAGGGTAATCAAACATCAAGACAAGAGGTTCACCTGATATCCGCATACTTGAATCTAAATTTGCACAGGACATTGGGATTCTGCAAGCAAACTCCATGAATGAAACTTGAAAACTTCAGGTGTTGCTTATTGTAACAAAGGGCCGGCGATGGCGATGGCGATGGCGATGGCGATGCAATGGTAACCAATGGATAAGGAAAGCCATAACTCAGCACCACCATTTGCAGAACAGCAGACTTCAAAACAAGGCCACTCAGCTGTCCAAATAAAGAATACATAAAATAAAATAAAATAACAGTATCAGCCAAAATTCTGGTTCTGTCTCGAATTCGCTAGCGCCAAGTGTGGTTATGTTAGTTCATGATGGAACTTTAGCCTTTCTCCCCCCGCTCTGCTTCGCTGGAGGCCCGCCCCCAGATGTGCGGTGAGGATAGTCCTGTGGTGGGTGGGTCCAGGTCAACCTTCTTTTTTTTTCTTTTTTTTTTTTTTGATAATTAGGTCAATCTATCTTTAGTGGTCCGAGTATTTATGTAAAATTATTCATATCACATTAACACAAATAGCAATGGTCCGAATAAAATATTTTCTAAACAACAATCAAAATTCTAGATAATTCAATTGGAGTCAAAGATGACTACAACTTCTTCTAGAATCTTCTTTTATATATATATATATATATATATATTATATCTTTGTAAAACTTTCCACAGTAAGTATTCCTTGTCTTTAAATCAAAACCAAAAAATATTAATTTGAATTGGTGGAATATTAAGAGTGGACAATGTTTGGTACATATTAATAGAAAATGGTTGACAAATATGAATGCGTTGAAAGGAAGGAATGAAGAAATAAAGAAAGAAGAGGCCTGAATACATACGTACAAATGAATATTGCAAACCCCCTTACTTTGAGCCGCATGTTCTGCGATTAATCCCACATTTTTCCAGTCAACATTTCACGAAATTCTTATTTATTTATTTATTCTCTATATATTCTGTTTTTTTTTTTTTTTTTACTTTTGACCTGTCTCGAACTCATGATCTCTCGGATTATAAGTAAAGCTACTACCAACTGAGTTACATCTTCTCAACTCTATTCTCCCTTTAATTGCTTGTTGGTAAACTTTAAATGTATATATATAAACATTAATTTTAAATACATTTATATTAATTTTATAATATTTAAATTTATAAGTAAAATAATTTATAAGTAAAAATAAGAGTTAGATTTTTAGTTATTGAATTTAACAAATTTATTACTTCTACCCTCCCTAAAATTATAATATTAATATTTTAAATTACCCATGAATTAATAAATTGTTAAAATATATGAAAATAAAATATGAATTAATTAATATATTTTCTAACACATTTAATAATTTATGAAAAAAACAGACTAGGCAATAAAATATATTACTGTTTTAGAATAATGACAATTATTTTGAGGCTATCCATATAGATAAAATTTACATGATATTTTAAAAATAAAATGAATAATTTCCTTTTTTGAAGAGATTTATTGCCTCTTTTGCAACTAATAAAAAAAAAAAAAAGCTTAATTTTGAGTTAATTATATTTTATATTTTTCTTATTCAACCTTATTTTCTTTTATTCATTTTCATAATTTTTTAAAATTATTAAAAAAAAAAATTATATTATTTTTAAGTAAAAGTCTTAAATTTGAATGTTATCAAGATCGATATTGTATCACATTTTAACTATTTATTACAATTTTAAGAATTTTTTTTCGTAAAATTATTTTAAATTAATTAATAAAAATACTGATTATAAAAAATTTTAAAGAATCGTAATCGTACAATAATAATAATAATTAAGTATCATTATGTAACTGCTAGCTACTCCATTGATTGGTCCAACCTTCAGTTTCATTTTTCTTAATTATTCCAAACGTTTCCTTAATTGATGATTAACAAATAATACTGCAAGATTAATTATGTCATTTATCATTATCAACACTCTTATTTGACTTTTCCTTTTTTCTTTTTCTTTTTTTTTAAATGTTTAAAAAATTATAATTTTCTTTGTCTAAGTTGCTTAAAATTATTCATTCCTTTATATTCATCAGATACAATTGTTTCTCAATGGTTCAGCTCATAGACTCACTGTCTCTGATCCTCCGGAAATGTGTCTTTTTCCTTTTTCTTTTTCTTTTATATATTTTACTTTTCCCCATGGAAAATACCCTAATTTATTTCCTTTTTTTTTAAAAAAAAAAAAAAGTCAAATATATATATTTCAAAATTTCGGACTTTTATTAATTTTTTAATTTTATTATTATTATATATATATATATTGAAAATTATTTTATAGAGTCAAAAAAAAAAAAATAATAATAATAAAAAGAATTGAAATGTCAAGTTATTTGAGAATCTCGTCTAATCAAATCTTATCGAAGGAAAGACAAATCATTTCAGTACTGTAGAAATATTTTCTAGTGGCTTTTCAAATATATTAAATTTATTTTATTTTAATGTTTTTTCCTCACTCTTTTTTTTTTTTTTTTTTTTTTTCCTCCTTAACCAAATTATATTAGCGAATTTACTTCAAATACAAGCGAAGAAAATAATATTTCAACTTCAATTTTTATGAATATATATATATATATATATATATATATAAGGTGTTAATAAAAATTTGTTTCTAAAAAATTATTACAATTTATTATTAATGTAGTCGGATGACCTTTCAAAGTATTCAAATAATCCCTTCAAACCTAAGGTGATCTTAAGTAATAAGTCAAAAATCTGTCACTTAAGCAAAAGAAATATTGTACGTACCTAAAATGGAAGGTATGATCCCCTTTTATAAAATATTTTATTTTTATTTTAATGTATATATATTTTTACTTAAATTTATAATTTTTTAAATTATAAATGAGACCGTTATCAATTAAGTTATATTGTTATTTTTATATTAGTATTCTTTTTTCCAGTTATTCATAAAATTTAAGTGATCCATAGTCAAATTCAACCACATAAATCATATATTTTTTAACAATTTTTAAGTTCCTAATATATATATATATATTGTGGGTAATTATCATATCAATGGGTCCAAATTTACAAAGATATAAGATTCGTATTCAACCCCAATTACATTAAGTATGATTTAGTAATCATAATAATAAATATATTGAAATTATAATTTAATTTAATTTAATTTTTTTTTATTTTAAATGTAAATTTAAAATATTTATCATATTTATTTATATTAAATCATTATATATAGAGAGAGGTTAATTAACTTATTCTATTCATAATTTTATAAATTACAATAATAACTAAAATAGTATTCATTCATTATATATTAAAAACAAGCGAACATTTTATTTGAGTAATATTTAAAATAAATAATTAAAAATTTTGAAAAGATATAAAAACATTACAAGTAATAATTTAAATCATATAAAACAGATTTTTAGTCGTTTAATATTATTTTTTTTTGTCTATATTGCAATAAAAAAAATTAATAAATTATTCAAAGTGTATATAATATGTTTATTATAATAAATAAAAATTAATATTACGATTAAGATAAATGTTAGTGAAAACTTAGTTGCAGAATACTAACCAAACGGGCATATGGTCGTAGTAGATGTTATGAATTTGAGTCACGTTTTTAAGTTTTTTTTTTTTTAAAAAAAAATGATACGTTCTCAGGTAATAAATATGTAAATTTGTGTAATGAAATATAAATCTAAATTTATCGTATTATATTTTATTTTAATATAATTAGAACCATACGAACAACGTCTTAGACTAATAATTGCAATGCTAATCAAGTTGTGATAAATAATAATTATTGTTACGAAGGTGTAGGTCAATTGATAATAGCCTCACTTATGATTCAAGCGGTCATAAATTTGAGACACGACAGAGACAAAATGTCTCAAATTTCAAAAAAGATAATAATTATCAAAAAAAAAAAAATTGTGATGGATAATAATAATAATAATTTTTTTTTTTTTATAAATTTAAAATTAAATAAAAAGTTGAGTCGAGAAATTATGCTATATTATGATTTATGAACTGGATTTCATATGGTTGACAAAAGAGATATACATAAAATATTTCAAAATAAAATAAATAATATTATTAAATTATTTATAATAATATTTTTTTCATGTTTTATTTTTCCTATTTGTATAAAAAGAAAAAAGAAATATCAGCTGAGAAAAGAAGCATACCAGTTGGCCACGACTAGCCTATCATTAGTGGTCGCTTGCGCCTGAGCCTCGTCTCTAACTACTGCAGAAAAACAACGATACAATTTTACTTTTAAATATACGAATATATAAACCGCAGGGTCTGTTTGTTAGTGTAATGATGACGACGACGGACAGACAATTACTAATCACTGAAAAGTCAGAGTATCAAACAAGGAGCGCCGGCGTCGAATGAACGAAAACGGAACATTCTGTTTCCCCGTCCGCCACCGTCACCCTCACATCCCAAAAAGATTAATAAAAAAAGGCTAAAAGAGGCCGCCGTACGTTACTGCCCCCCTTATAGCTTCCTCACCTCTTTTGACAGCGACACCGACCTCGTTACCAGAATTTCTAACCCCACCGCCGTCACTATTTTATTCTCTCTTCTTTTTAGAGAGAGAGAGAGAGAACCGTGATTCTCCATCTCATATTTATATTTATATGTATATATATATATACATAAATTTATATAGGGGGAGAGAGAGAGGAGAGAGGGGAGGGACCTCGTAAAGAAAAAGCTACGCATTCGACGCTCTCACGAGAAATGTATTTTTCAGTGTTTTGAGAGAGAGTGAAGAGAAAGCAAAGTTAACTAACCACCTTTCTTCCGCGTGTTATTGATACAGACACCATATATATATATATATACACACACGTATATTTATTGAAATATAACGAAGAAATTGGAGAGGAAAACGTGATCACATTCAACGCGTGAATGCTGCTATTCTGAAGGTATTATTATATGGAAAATTCGAATTCAGTTGATTGATTAGAGATTCTTAATTATGTTAACGGAGGTAGTTGTCGATCATTCTACAGTTTCCGATCTTCTTCAAGAATCCGGATATCTATTTCTTTTATATATTTATAAATTTCCGGTAAAATTTGGAATCTTTTTTTTTTTTTTTTCCCCTTTCTTCAACCTCTCAACGCCGAGAATGTTCTGTACTTTGTCGTCTTTGAATCCAATGCTCAATGGATTCAGAAATTTTTAGAATTTTGACTGTTTTATTGGCAATAAGGTTTTATGACAATATTGAAGATCTATCACTTTCATCTTGAGTTATTTATGTGTCTAATGATCTCTTATTTATGTCTTAGAGTTGACGCAGAGATTCTGCAGAATTGAATTTGAATTCCAAATACAATGCCAGGTATTGAATCAAGTTATTCAGAATTTTGGATCTATTTCGGATTCTGTGGAAGTAGACATTGTTCACATTTGATATTTTCCCGTTTGTGGTTTTGAGAGTCTTGGTTGATCTGTTTGAGTTTTTTTTTTTTTTTTTTTCTTTAATATGTATTTCTAGAAATAGCTCTAGCTCAAGATGACGATAGAACAAAAAGATCTGATTTCGATACATCTGAGGACGAGAAGAGAAGAGGGTCGATCAGATCTCTTCGAAAGAAGGCAACGAAGATCAAACATACCCTCAGGAAACGTAGTAAACGCGTTGCTCATTGTCGGTTTGCATCAATTTCAACCCAAGATTTTCGAGATGAGAAGGAAGAAGAAGCTGTAAATGCTTTCCGACAAGTTTTGATTGATAATGATCTGCTTCCAGCTCGTCATGATGATTATCATACCATGTTGAGGTAAATGATTTTGTTCATTTTGCTGTATACAGTCTTACTAGTGTATTTCTCTGCTGTTTATTCTCCAACTGCTAATGCTGAGATATCATTGGATTCTGCAAGTTTATGCCTCCATTTTTTATATTTTCACATTGCCAGAATCCAGATAATGGCCCTACCAATTGAATTAATTGCTTGCAATTGTAATTGAGGTGAAGAAATGCCTGACTCTATTCTGGATCTTTAGATGAACAACTGATTTTGTTCTTTAATAGATTGGAAGAGAAATTGAATATGCCGGTTCACTTAGTTCTGTCTGGTGCCTCTGCACTATTGAACATATTCCCATTCCACTTATCCTTCCCCACTTTGGCATCTTTGAACTTTGACAAGTTGATGGAAAAAGCACTGCCAAATTTCTTTTCCTCATGTACAAAAGGCTTAGAACTGTTGCTCCTTGTAGATCTAACAGTGTTTTTTAGAAGTTAAAGAACCGTGGTTGCTTCTAGTTTCATTCTAGCATTATGCTGGAGTTGCTTCCTAAATGACATTATGAAAACATACTGCTTGACATACCAAACAGATTGTGGAATTGGGTCTCAGATGTTCCTTGTAATACAATTCTAAGTGCAATTTGTTTTGCCAATACCTTCCCATCCTTAAATTTTTGCAGTTATATTCTTTAGTGCGCTTATAATAGTAAACATAATTTGTTTTGTCAATAAATTTCCATCCTTAATTTTGCAATTATCTTCTTTAGTGCTGATAGCGTACATGCTCTCAACATCACTACCCCTTTATACTTACCATTCTTTCTGTGATTTCTGCATCTTAATAACTTCATGGTTACTAAATATTTCTTGCTTGTTTGTTTGACGTACAATTATTTCTCTTGACAACATGAGATAAAGATTAAAACCTTTTTTTTTAGTGTACATATAGAAGTACTCTTTAAGGTTTTTTTTGGACTGTGAAAAGATCTTGTCATAAACTTTCTTCTTCCTAATTACACGCACTATGAAATTTGACAAAATTTCCCTATATATGGTTCTGAAAATTTCTTCACTTTCTGATTATGAGTTTTTCTCTCCTTTATTTTGTGCATAAATAGGATATAGAAGATGGTCTTCTGAGAAAATGGGGGGAAAAGGGAACATGTTTTTGGTGTTTAGGTGGGACAAGGTTCTGCTCTAGCACCAGAAAATTTCCCAATGGTTTTATTTATTTATTTATTTCTGCTGTTATAATTTATTAAACATACTATACTGCAACTTAATTTGCTTGAATCTTTAGTAATTTTCACAAGAATCATTCAAGATTATATGCTGTATTATGTTTTTTCCTATTCATTTAATACAGAAGAAAAGAGAAAGGACGAAGAGAAAATGGAAGGAGAAAATGTATTACATGGTTGTGTGTCTGCACAGTATTGTCAATGATTCTTTTCAACAATCTCTGATGTATTTTTCTTCAAACCTGTTCTCTGTGTCTGTTTGCTACCTTGGAGAAAAGAATCGTTAATACATTTTTCATTTCTTCAAAGAGCGCATTGTTTTGTTACAATAACTTGTTATCAAACACGTATTATCTACCACTAGCCCTGGGGTTCTTATTTTCAGAACTTTTGACTTGACTCATTATTCCTGTAGTAATGAAATACTTACTCCTAAAGTTGCAGTGTATGTTTATGAAATACAGATGTCTATTTTAAAAGTTGAAGAATACTTACCTTTCATCACTTATTGTGGTTCTTTTTCCTTTACTATCCCTATCAATCTACTCACTGAAATACAAATATTGTGTTAGATTCTTAAAAGCAAGGAAGTTTGACCTTGACAAGACAGTCCAGATGTGGATCGACATGCTTAAGTGGAGGAAAGACAATGGAGTAGACTCTATTATACAGGTAAAATATGTACTACTGGTTTTTTCTGCTTTTGCCAAGCCCTTTGCTTCCACAGGAAACAGGATAGACATGTAATTTAATTTAGATAATATCCAATGGAATCCGAGAGCTAATAAAGGCATGGTTCTTTGTTACTATTGAACAATGATGGATCTGAGTATACCTTTTACCCCAAATCATATCTGGTAACTATCACAATTGACTGTCATTACATAGCATCTCCAATTTCTGACAATGTCTGACCATATTTCTATATCCTCTTGACTCTTTAGAAGCCAGTTAAATACATATTTAGTCCATATTTGAATTAAATTGAACTTTCCTGAGGTTTCAAATTGTTAATAGGAACTATTTAACATTTTTTTTTTCTCCACTAGTAAGTAGTGTTGTTTCTTTCTTTTTTGTGGGGGTTGGTGGTGTTGTTGGTGGTGCTGCCTAGTGCTAATTAGAGACATGGCTGAGCAGAAAGAGCTTTTTCTAATTTGTCCCTCTAGTTTTCTAATCCTAGGAGGTGGGCTGCTCTAGTGGTGCTGAAAACTTTCAACTGTTAAATTCAGAGCATTCAGTATATTACTTGCATATGTTTGCCAGCTTCTGACTGAAGCTTAAACTGTGTGCTCAATGTTTAGGATTTTATATATGACGAATATGAAGAAGTACAAAGATACTACCCTCATGGTTATCATGGTGTAGATAAAGGAGGACGTCCCATCTATATTGAAAGACTTGGAAAAATTGAACCCAGTAAACTTATGGGAGTTACAACAATCGACAGATTCCTAAAATATCATGTCCATGGTTTTGAAAAGGCTTTTGCTGAGAAGTTTCCAGCATGCTCTATTGTGGCCAAGAAGCATATAGATTCTACAACAACAATACTGGATGTGCAGGGACTGGTTTGTCCTTAGCCTGTTTATATTATATGTTCACTTTATACCATATTTTATCTATGACTGTGTAATTCTCTTCCCTATTCCTATTTTATAGAACTGGATGAGTTTCGGCAAGGTTGCACATGATTTAGTTATGCGGATGCAGAAAATAGATGGTGACAACTATCCTGAGGTGTGTTTATTATTTTCTTGGTGCATGGAAGGAGGATACTTTTTTTGTTGAAATGAAAGTCAGAGGACTAATTTTTCCCCAGTTTATATACATCTGATAATTGCTCTGATGTCAGCTTATCTTCTGTAGACATTAAATCAGATGTTCATTGTTAATGCTGGTCGTGGGTTTAAACTGCTCTGGAACACAGCAAGCAGCTTTCTTGATCCAAAGACAACTTCAAAAATACATGTAAAGTAGTTCCTGTTTGATTCAAGATTTTTCTTTTGGGTTGGGGGGCAGGGGTTGAAGGTGTTGTGTTGCTTATGTTTTATTACTTATGTGCAGGTTTTAGGTAACAAATTCCAGAGTAGATTGTTGGAAGTCATAGATGCCAGGTGGGATCTCGTACTGATGAAATAGCATCTTTTCCCATCACATGGGGATGGTTATTTTACCAAATTGAACTTTGTTTTTAACAGCCAGTTGCCAGATTTTCTTGGGGGAAGTTGCTCATGCAGCAAGAAAGGTGGGTGTCTTCAGTCTGACAAGGGTCCCTGGAATGATGCAGAACTAATGAAGGTACAATTGTTTGTCTTGGGTGCTGTAATAAATGATAAATGTTCTCTTCTGAAGACATCTTTATGGATTCTTACATGTTTTATATCTTATTTTGGCTATCATGGCTTTTCACTTGTAGCTTGTACATGCTTTAAATGTTAGTGATGCAATCTTCTTGAAGACAATTGCTAGTTTTTCTGATGGAGAAGATATTGAGATCAAGCCAGCTCCATCCAAAGTAAGCGTTCCATGCAAACTTTGGATCTCTCCTCTGGTCTAATCAATTCTCTATGTGAATTTTCAACAAACTGTTGCATCTTTATGCAGGTCCGAAGCTTTGATGCTGTTCCTGCAGAGTCAGAGTCTAAAGGTACACTGTCCCCTACTGGAAACATGATACAAGAGTCATCCTATAAAAGGGTAAGATTTTCTTCTCAAAAGAAGTCCATGGATGGAATGGGCTTATATCAATCAATACAAGTGCAACTGTCTATTAAGGACAGACTGGTAATAAATAAAAATGATGTGGAAAAATACAGAGCATCATGGACTTGGGAAACATTTTGCTCATCCATGATGAGTGATTACTTTCCAGTGGGGTGCCTCCGTCCTGTCCTTAACAACTGATCCTTTCCATTTGTTCTTGGAAATCTATTAAGATGCTGCCAACACTGCTCACTCATTGCTATGATTGTTTTCATGATAGTAATGAAGGACCAATACTTAGATTAATATACTTGTAATTTGCAAAGTATTTAGTGGGTATAAACAAAAATTTAGTTTGCCACTTCAGTGAACTCACAATAATGTTTAATCTAACATCAAGTTCTTCTTCAGTAGTTTAAATCGGAATTGCTGTATTCATCTGAAACTATATGTTTGATTACCCCTTTTGCTTGCTTAAAGGTAGATATGTTATTATATTGATATGCATGATATGATAATGTGGTCATCTCTACTGCCATGGAAGAAACATTATCTGTTGTTTCCTTTCATGCTTAGTCTCTTTCTTTCATTTAGGATACAAGAAATAGAGTCGCATCGGGCTGCTGCATGGTCAGACTAGCTGATGCTGGGACTAGAGTTCAAGACAATACACCTTCAGGTAAATGTCCACCTGTACAAATGAATGATTTCCATTTCCCTTTTACCTAAATCCATGTGCTTATTTAATTTTGCCCATATTTGAATATTGTTACTCCCTCCTTCCAATGCCAAATGACTCTGGTTGACCCTCCACAAGATATTATGTGAGCACTGTAGCAATATGTCAGATACTTCATGTCAAATCTGAAAAAGAATAAAATTTTGGAACTACTACTTAAAAATATTTTTCATTCAAAGTTCCAGAATGATCTCCTTAATTCAGAATTTTATATTCCACTGATGTACGGGTCCACTTCTAACTATATTAATAGTAAATTTATGTGGTCAAAGATGCTTAATTTTTTACGAAGTCGAAAAGGGGCACTCAGCTTTTATGGAGGCTGAGTTTATGGTGAGGACCTTAACTGTTTTAGGATATACATTATATGAAAAGCTTTCCTTTTACTGGAAAGTCAAATTATTTGGGACATCTGAAAGCAACAATTACCATTTGTAGTGGGATGGTGGGCGTACTATTCTTATAGGGTTGAACATACACCAACATTTATTTGGCTTTTCAATATAATAGAATTTTCCCTAAACTGCTGTTGAAAAGGTTTTCTTGTTATCTTATTTGTTTTTGTTAATCTACCCGCAAATATTTGCATAAATGTTGTATAAGGGATTTAATGTATAAAACTGATTTGATAGCTTTGGGATATATTCGCATGGCTATATACTTGAATAAAGTGTTTTATTTATATTGAAAAATCTGTCATTGTTTCGACAGCAATTCAATAAAAGTTACTCCTTAGGAGTTACTCAAATTGAGTAAAGGATGTCTATATCGTTCGATCTACATACATTTTCATAAAAATAATGAAATGGGGTCGTGTGGGACATATTTCTCATAGTCATTGGTGAAAAAAGAAAATTTTCTAATAAAATAATAATGAGCACAATTTTCAATAAAAATATTCTAATTACGTTTCTATCACTGCCTACAATGCCTACTACATTCAAGTTAAAACCTTGCCCAAAATACAATCTCAACTATAATGTTTTTTTTTTTTTTTTTTTTTTTTTTGAGTTTCACTCGGATGAACAAAGTCACTTTTTTCATTTTTAACTGCTATCCAAATGTACTCTTACATTTTAAGAAAAAATTAAAAGCATTGGTGTCCAAGATTGTAAATCAGCTCTGATTATTTCATTAAATTTTCATTTCCATAATGTTTCGTGTAGAAGGCATGTAGTTTTTAATTCTTGCACGTAAGCAAAAAGAACTCGAAGCCTTGGTTTATTATTAATGTTTTCTTTCTGTTTCTAAATTTGTTACAGATACTACCAGTATTGTTGCACAAAGAAGACTGCCTAATAAATCATTCATAAGCATCCTGACTCATGTCATGTTCAAATTGCTTGCTTGGATGTATATAGTTGTTCCGGGTTTGAGTAGATTATTTAAGAAGAATGATGCAGAGAATGTATCTGACAACCAGCAAAGATTGGAGCATGTAGATTCAAGTTCTCACTTATCAGAGGCAAAAACTGAAGACCTCCATCCTTGCTGGCAGAGGTTGCAGCATCTAGAAGCTGTTGTAACTGAGTTGGTGAATAAACCTTCGAAAATTCCGCCTGAGAAAGAAGATATGTTACTTGAGTCTATGAATCGCATCAAATGCATAGAATATGACTTACAGAAGACAAAGAAAGTAAGAATACTCCCCTCAACTTCTGCATGATCTGTTTTGAACCTATCCTGTCAGGATTACTCATTTTTTGTTGACCAATTGTGTACTAGCTACTAATATTCAAATGTTTAGGCACTGTTCGCAACTGCATCAAAGCAAGTGGAGCTTGCTGAATCACTGGAATCTTTGAGGGAAAGCAGTATAACAGTGAGTTACTTGCTTAGCATCAATAGGAGAAATACTATAAGTTCACTTAAAGCTTTATCGGAAAATTAATTTTATAATACCTTCTACATTTTGACCATTTATTTGAAAATTTATTTTTTGTGTTAAAGTGATTAATTTAAGTTTGAGTTTTTAGATGTTATAATGCTTAGGAGTTTGAATTGGTACTCTGTGTGATTATCCTGATGATTTACCGTACACTTGTTGGCTGAGTAGAAGTTGGTGTACTGCTCAGGAGCCTCAATTGCTAGTTTTAAGCCTCTTTCTAAGTATCTTTGACGATGTATCTTTTTTATTTGCATCAGGGGATGAATACATGCTGGTTACGAAGCAGCAAGTCTGTATCTCGTGGACCCCGTGTATCTGTACCACTGACTTCACAACAGTTTTGAACTGAAAATCACTTTCTCCCGCAGCATTTGAGATTCTTTCAGATTCCTATACTTCCAACTGATTATACACTCTTCGCTGAAAACTTGATTGCAGTTTCCTGTCCAAGTTCAGTGGGTGGCAGTATGAAAGGTATTGTTGTCTTCTTATCCTAGTTGCTGCAAAACTCGTATGCTTTCTCGCTGTAAGAGACGGGGTGAGAATAAGTTTGGAAGAGGAAATCAATAGAGGACTTGAGACCTGTTATGTTCTTCCAGGTTCTTTTCAGCTTTGCTGCACTGTCTTATCTGATGTATCATTTCTTTCCCGCTGTTTCAGAGGTGCCAAATCAACATTCAAACAGTCAAGCTACCCGGTAATGGTCTCTGCCCCAATTTTGCTGGAGGATTGAGAAATATACTTCGGACTGCTCAAGATTCGTACAATCTTTGTATAGTACACATATGGCCTGAAGAAAATTTTTGAGTAAAGACACATTTCGAAAACAGAAACTCTGAAAAACTAACTCATACTAATTCCGGAAGCAATTGAGATTCCTTTGCTAATATGTCAGCAACGCAGTTAACTAGTAATTCTTAATCCCTTTTAATAATTAACTATATGATGATCATCATCAATCATGGTATTGAAATCCAATAATTGCCTAAGAAAATAAATACATTGGCAGCAAGCATGATTCAAGTAAACACATACTCATCTTTCCGAAGCCCTAGAGATTGAAGAAAGTTGATCTTCCGGTGAAAAAACCATACTCATCTTCAAGCAGGAAGATGAAATCGGTTCCTCCGTCTAGCAATTTGGCTACTAAGAAAGATCATGAAAATTTCTCATGGAGCCCTTGGCTTGACATTAGTGAAGGGTGAAGCTTTTTCCGAACACCAGTGCAAGAGTTAAAACTCTGCAAGAGGGCGAATCAGACTAAATCTGAATTAATGAAGTCTCTTTGCGGGGCGGACAGTGGATGATAAAGAAAAAAAAAAGAAAAAATAGAAAATTTCCCATGATTCTACTACAAATATCTGCGACAACGGTGAACACAAAATGGAATGTGTGTATACATATATATTTAAGGGATAAGTGTGAATGTTTTTTCCTACTTAGTGATATAAGTGAAAATATTCGATAGTACAAAGAAATTTGGAGAAAATAAATTTATTTAACAAATTCTAGTAAATATTTTATGTTTAATTATTTAAACTGTTATTATTACTTTCCATCTTCCTCTACATCTCATTCACCTATTTTTTTTTATAAATAATATCACAAAAATTTTAAGATTTAAAAGAGAGATAGGCAAAATAAAATAAATCCCAAAGTCTAATATTAAAATTATAATTAATAATAATTTAATTAATAGTAATTTTATTTATCATACAAAATGTTATAAATTTGAGTTATAGTAGAAATCAAACATCTTATATTTTAAATATATATATATATATATATATAATTAGTTAAATTATGAAATATTTTTGTAATTAAACTTATATTTCACGGTACGAATGAAATTCTAAATATATATATTTTTTATAATTCTTATATAATTTAAATAAAATAAAATATATATCATCTAAATTCCTAAATTTTTTATGGCCGAATTTAGAAAATTATTTTATTTTTTTCCTATTAAATCCCATGTTTAATTTAATGTAAAAATTAAAGGAAATATACTATTAATTGTGATATACATAAAATTGACCAATGAAGAATATAATATATGGCTCTCTGGGGATAATCATTAATTTTTTTTTTTTTTTTGTTGTGAATAATCATTAATTTATTTATATTACTATTGTTAATAATATTTTCAAAAACAAATATTAAAGGATAAATCCTCAATTTCGTCCCTTAAGTTTATATTTTAATCTATTATGATCTCTTATATTTATTTTGTCCACAGTAGTTCCTTAAGAATTTTCAAATTAATCAAAGTGGTCCTTTGACCGTTAACATCCAAATATTCTGTTGCGCATATCTTTTTCAGAGAGGTATTTTTATACTTTTATACATCTTTTATCTCATTAAAAAATTAGTTATTTTTTTTAATTATTTTTCTCTTTAATTTTAAACAAAAGGACAAAAATATCCCCTCTAAAAAAGTACGTGCAAAAGAAGTTAACAGAATATTTAGATGTTAATGGTAAAAGGACCACTTTGATTAATTTGAAAATTCTTAAGGAACTACTTTGAACAAAAATAAATATAAGGGACCACAACAGATTAAAATATAAACTTAAGGGACTAAATTGGTCATTTATCCAATATTCATTAAAATTATACAATGGAATAAAAAAATAAGAGTAATGAATGGGGAGAAATTTAGGGTGTATTTGGATTAGCGCTAAATTGAAATTGAGCGAAGAATTTTTATTTCCTAATAACCCAGACAATATTTTTTTTCCAATTAAAGTTTATCCTCTACATATATTTACTAGGTTTGTCACCTCATGATTACAGACCCACTTTAATTAAATAATAATTATATTATTAATAAAATAATATTACACTTTTCTTAAAAAAATATTGTTTTACATAAATAATCATTATATTCTATAAAACCTATTTATTAAACCAATTTTTTCCAATATAAAATTTATTTTTTTAAAAAAATTACAGACAATATTCCTTTTAAATAAATATGTGTCTCAAATAAATTTTTTTTTTTTTTTTTTCAAATATAATGGTAATCTAAACACACTCTTAATTCAAATAATTGAAAAGGAAAAAGATTAAAGAACAGAAAATATCCGGGTCGGATCTATTGGTTTCCGTTACGCGTACAGCGAGTTCCTCCTTCTGCCTAATTTCACCCGTCCACCAACCGTCTAACTACCTCCACCGCCACCATCGCCACCATTCTCCTATTAATATTTCCTCAAACCCTCACCACCGACCAGACCCACGGAATCCATGGCAAATCCACCATCTTCCTCCTCCGAACCACATCTTTTACCACCAAACCTAACTCATACCCGCTCCTCTCCCGGCCCCTCAAACCCGCCTTCCCCCAGTCTCAAATCAAAGCTCGAACCCGCCGCCGAAAATGACGTGGTGACGTCCTCACCGGCGAAAAAAACCCCACCTTTACCTTGGACTCACCAAGAAACCGTTAGTCTCATTCAAGCCTACCAAGAAAAATGGTACTCTCTCAAGAAGGGCCAGCTGAAGGCTAACCAATGGGAGGAAGTTGCCATCACCGTGGCCGCTGGTTGTGGCTACGATGTTCCCTCCAAGTCCTCCACTCAATGCCGCCATAAGATCGAAAAACTCCGGAAGAGATACCGCGCCGAGCGGGTTAAGCCGTATCCCAATTCTTGGCCATATTTTGAGCTCATGGACCACATGGAACGTGGCCCTTTGCCCATTACTGCACGCCCCATGTCTATGGTTAAGTACCAAAATTCAAATTCTGCTGGCAACAACTATGATGAGAGTGATAGTGACGATGGGGATGTTAGTTACGGTGGTCTTGACGTGAAAAGGAATAAATTGAAGAGTATAAACAACATTGTTCGGGGTGATTTAGGTGGCAATTTAGGTATGAGTAGTAATAGTAATAGGAATGTGAATAGAGTGAGTATGAACCGAAATTGTGGTGGTGGTGGTGGTGGGAGTGGGAGTCAGAGAGCTTTGAGGGGTACGAGGAATACGTTGACTGAGAAGAGGAATAGCCATTTTGAGAATGATGCAAGTGATGAAGAGGAGGGGGAGGATGAAGAAGAAGAGGAGGCAAGAGAAGGAGGAGCAGAGGAAAAGAGTGGAGAGGAGGTAAGAGAAGGCGCAGTGGGGAAGGAACTGGCTGCAGAAATTAGAGGTTTTGCAGAGAGGTTTATGACAATGGAGAATACGAAAATTGAGATGATGAGAGAGGCAGAGAGGTACCGAATGGATATGGAGAATAAGCGAATGCACATGATTGTTGAGTCACAGAGGAAGATGGTTGATACAATAGGAAGAGCCTTTGGTCCTCATAAGAAAGTTAAGATGACCCAAGAAATTTAAACATGATGGATTGATGTTCTTTATTTCAATTGTTTTTTCTTTTGTAGTTATATGTTATTAGGAGGAAGCTATTTTATGTTGCTATCTTGATTTGGTGTATAGATTGGATCATGCAAGGGAAACAAGCTTACGTTTAGGTATGTGGCGTATCTTATTGGATATAGGTACATTTCACAAAGTGAAGTGTACAAGTTCAATCATCTCTTCTTTTGTTCATTAAAAGTTTTAACAATTGCATGTTGGGATTAGGTTGCATAAGGTGACAGACAGTACAGAGTATTTTGCCATATTGAATTGGAAGATTCTGTAAGCCTACTGAATGCAGCAATTGGCTTCCACAGTTGATGCTTTTTAACTTAAAAACCTCTAATAGAGTTGATATTTCATCAAGAAGCTTGTATTTGACAAGTACATTTGAGTTTTGACTGCAGAGGGCATGCTTATAAAACCAGGTATTACTTGGTTATTCTTCTTCTTCTTCCTTTTTTTTTTTTTTTTTTTTTCTCTAATCTTGGATGTATATCTTAGGTTCCTTGTTAGCCAGAAAAGTCTTATGGAGCTTATGGTGTTTGGATGCGTTATAACTCTTTAACTCTGTCGGAGCAGTGCTTTAGATAGAGATTGATGTCTCATGTTTTTAGTTTTACTGCCTGTGTTGTTCTCATGGAACCACAATCACAAAAGTTAATGTGACTTTTCTGCTTGGATTATTCTAATTAAAGATGCACATTCCTTTCTCATATCATGTCATTGATGTTATATATCCAGTTGTACTTGAGTTATTTAGAAGGTTGTTTCACTAAACATCTTAGGTTTATCTCTCATGAAATGATGCACCTGTTTTTAAAATTTTATGGCAGGTCCTCCTATATATCATGGGGAAATGTTGTGCTATGGAGTTACACGTAAAAAATTTCTGCATTGATTGCCCTTTAAATAAAAAAGAACATGGAGAACCTCCACCAATACCCTCTAGGATTGAAGTTGTGTGAAAAGATAGAAACTTGTGGCAGCTTCCTGTGGTTCACAAATTATTTGTCCATTTAGAAATGATTTTTCCTCCTTATGTTTTTTTTTTTGATAAGTGATTTTTCCTCCTTATGTTATATTACCTAATGCTTGCCCAGTTGCCTGTAACCAGAGAAAGTGGAGCTTGGGTAAAAATGTCTGAAGAGATCAAAGTTTGTAGTCATACGAGTAAAATTGAAAAGAATGACGTCTTCCTGTTTATAGAGGAGTACGGTACAATGTGTGCATATTT
>JAXGGT010000169.1:4756758-4768460 GCA_035583425.1 Marsdenia floribunda | reverse complement strand
AGGAAGGCTACACATAATAAATTCACAGAGACTAATATATTTTTTAAATGCACTCTACAATAATCATCCCTAGTCTTCACCCACCCCCCACCCCCCTCCAAAAAGTGGGGATGGAAATAATAATAATAAATGCTTACTGAATTCAAAATCTTGTCAAGCCATGCCTTTTCCATTTATACATAAATATTGTCAATATCATCAAGATATGAATTACTTCTGCCACTAATATACCTTTTAATCCATTAAATATAATTAAAAAGTAACAATTCAGGCATTTTCTGCCTCCATTCTGTTTATAAAAAGGTATTTCATCTCTCTCAAAATGCATAATGAGAAATCATTTTGAAATCTCAAGTGTTCCCACTGGCTGCTAATAAAATCAAATTCAATACTCAAACAGAATGGTTTACCTTAGAAAACACCAAAATGCATTAGTCAAAAACAGTACCTGCTTCCTCCTGCGATGAACTTTCTGGCCAATCATGATAATCTTTTCAAAATGAGATTTCAGCGTGTCCTCTTCCATTGGCCCATGAAGCTGCTGAAATAAGTGTCTGGCACTTCCCTGTGTCACATATGTAGCCAACTTCTTGGTAAGAAGACTTCTGTAAACCTAGAAAGCAATTTAAAGTACAATAACAATTTATTTGCATCAAAACAAGAGAAGAAAGCTGAAAGAATTTACTTTTGGAATGCCAGCCAGCGTAGATTCATAAATTTGCGAAGACCCCGAATCATCAGCACTATCAGCACCATCCCCACTAGGTCTATCTACTACCAGTTTATAGCGTTCCTTACATTCTTTAGGATTGTGGAATGTGCACTGCAAATACTTAGCAAGCCAGTCAATACAGTAACCACAAAAGTGAAGAAAGTCAAAAAGAAAAAACTGACCATATATGAACCAAGAGAGAGGAATCCAGAAGATTGAAGAAATAATCAACTGAATTAAACCATCTAGAACTGGAGTCAAGGAAGGAATGAGAAAAACAGAAATCAAGCATACCCACCTTAAATTGCAAGCTGTTTAAAGCATCAGATACAAGCTCCCAGTTTGGACCCAAATCATGTACGAGGACAACAAGTGCCTAATACAAATAGTAATATTTTAATTATTACAGTAATAAAACCAGTTAAAATCCAAGTAAATGAGCAAAACTAGACAAACCTGCTCTTCAAATGATGTCCATGGACTTCCTGAATCTAACTGGTTAGCAGGCAGCTGCAAGCAATTTCAAATGTACAAGTTTCTTATGAAGATGGCAATTGATTAGGCAGAGTAAATAATTGTCAGGGGGGCAGTAGGTCACATAGTTAATCAGAAAAGAAGCAATACCTTCAATGCTTTGTTTTTCCTACCCCCTCGGTCACGGCCACCAAAGTATCTGATCAACCTATTAGGATTACTAATCTGTGAAGCTACCGGAGAAGGAGCAGACCCACTGACGGGACCAGCATTATCATATGAAATATCAAGGGATGACCTCATAATCTTTTGTTTCTTTGCAATATGTTGTCCAAATAAACCTTCCAAAAAAGCAAACAGCAATATAAGAACCAGAAGACTTAAAATGTTTGACTGGTACTGTTATTTAATATAAGAAGGCTTTTACCACTGCTACCATTCGATTCAAGTTGCAGACCTTCAGATCTCTTTTTGGAATGCTCTCTCTGAAACTGTAAAAGAAATACTCACAAATGTAAAGTGAATATCAAAGAATTAGAATGTATTAGCCATTCCAGTTGCTAAACAAGGTCATAGATTGCACGCTAAAATTATTGTAAATTTTTTTTTTTTTTTTTTTTTACACATTAGTTTTTTTAGTTAATACTTGAAAATCCGTAGCAAGTTGCATCTCGACCTTATACAATGAATAGTACAAGAGTGCAAAGTGTACTTTTAGCATGCACCAGTTGCTTATCCTACACATTAATATGCATCTTAAACACAAATATACCATACAGAAAGCTACCATATAGGAAATTCACCTTTCAAAACCAGAAACAAGGTAAATGTGAAAAGCTGAACAAGTACCTCTAGAAAGCATTTACACATCAATCATAATGAGAAGTGAAGTTGAGAGAGAGAGAGAAACAAAGACAATGTTGATGAAGATGAAATCACTAAAACATGCATAAAATGATTAATCAGTAAGACCATTGAGAAATTAACAAAATAGATCTGACAAACCCTGCCCCCTTTTTTCTTTACCTTTTAATGAGGAGAAGTTAAAAGTTTAATTGGAGGAATGAATAAATGATTAATGTGACTGTGCATTGAAATTTAGCAAGAGAAAGGTACCTGCTCATTTTGAAAATTAGAATCAACATGCCATCTCTGATCATATGCAGATCCCTAGAAGAAGATAAAAGACTCTTAGTGAAGGAATTCAAGAAGAAAAAAATCAATCACTTCTTGGAATAAACAATGGCCTTGATCCACTGAGAAATGTTCAAAAGATTACCAAATGTTTCCCTTTCTTCTTCTTTTTAGATTTTGTTGATACTTCTGCAGAATCAAATGGTAATGACTTTTCAAAGTCTGATACCGAGTCAACTTCCAAATTATTTGGTGCATGGGATCCACCATGCAGGGTACTGTGATCATCCTGGAATGAATTGGTGTCACCACTTGAAGCATCTGTCTTATGAGGAATCGGAACATAAGCAGATGTCCCAGCACTAAAAGGACTTATTCTCTGCCTGTTGGAGGTCCTCACTCGCTTTGTCGGAAATGAAACATTAAGACTACTGGCTGGACGTTTTCCCAAAACAGGATGCTGAGTGCTTACTTTGTTTTCCACACATTGCATAAATTGAGAATCACCAACCACTTCAAAAGTTCTTCCACTGTATGCCTTTGTTGAATTTTTCCATCTCTTCTGAGAAAATCTTGATGACTTGCCAGCATCAAAGGCCATAGAAGCATCATAAGTGCTCGTTTCTCCTTCATCCTCTTCATATGGATTATCTTGGCAACCAAAGTCTGCATTTGTGAGCGAATATTAAAAAGATAGTGAAAGACCAAAAACCAAGAAGCTTAAACAGTTGCATTGTCTGATTTACCTGCTATAGCATCATATGCAGATGTTTCCACTTCCTCTTGTATGCTACTACCAGTTTTCTGATGAGAATTTTTTTTTTATATAAATAAGTTCAAAAACTTATTGAAAAATAAGCAGATAAAAGTTTTGGTAAAAATAAGTTCAAGATACAGATTCTTTCATTTAAAATTTATTGAGCACAGGAAAGGGAAGAAAAACACAAACTTTCCAAATAAACTCAAAAGTAGAAACATCTCACTTGCCACTCACCCTAACACCCAAAGAAGATATGGATTTCATAAGCTATCAACTCCTTGCAGTAGATAACATTCAGGCACTCAACTATTTTCATCCTCTAAATAGCCATGGTACCCTTTTTTGGGACTTAAAAACACCAATATACAAAAAGCAAAGCTATAAACAGAAAGATAATTTTCTCTAGCCCTCTTCTACCCAAATTCAAATCTATGGAGAGCCACCGAAGACCAAAACTATATGAGCAAAATTTTATGCAGTCCAGCCTTTTCAGTTCAAAGAGCAGATGAAGTGACAACTATGTAGAGGTCAAAACATACCTTAACTCTTAAGAATGAAGACACAAATCAGATATTATTGTTTCAAAAACCAGGAGAATCACTTTAAAAGTAAAACCGAACTTCCTCAAGTAAAGATAAATCTAGAAGTCCACATAAATATTTCAACAAAAGTGATTCAGATATTAAAATTATATTCCAGAGAGAGTTCAATTTGTAGGTAAAGTCACATTTATGTAAGTTTACCTCATATCTTACAACATGAGATTCAATTGAATTTCTATAATTTTCTGCAGCAAATGGGGGCACAGAGTAGAATATGTTTTCCTGCAAAAAAAAAAAATAATACAATGAAGTCATGAAAATCTCCATAAAGCCAATGAGGAAACATCAAAGAAACAAACAAAAAGGGAAATGCAAGTAACACTGAATACAAAAAATACTACAATGAAGACAGGATCAGATGCCAATACCTAATGAACCTCAAAAGTTAAACAGCAATTCTGAAACTGGTGCATTTTGGGCAAGACATTAGATTTAATAATGAACTATATACCTATAGACTTATAAGATCATTTGGAGTATTGACACTAAAAATCTAAGCATAGAAACATTCCAATATTCTAATTAGTAACAGTCCATACTTCAGTCAAATAATCATCTAATGACATGTCCACAATCCCGAGGTCAGAAACTCTATCAGGTGTAACTGGAGCTTCAGCTTGACCATGTAAAATATCAGAATTGTTATGTTTCAGGAATCTTGCAACATATTGCTGAAGAGCAAGTGACTCTTTTCTACAACATTGCATCTGCTGCTGTTTCCTTATTTCCTGCCAACAACAAGTATGCACACACAATAAAGTAAGCAGCACTCATAACATCTTCCAATTTCCTTTCTTCACAGGGGAAAAGGAAAGATTTCACAAGTAAACTATTAATTATAAACTCAACCTTGAATCCATATGAATCTAATGAATAGAATGAAAGAACCTGAGCTGCAAGATTCAGTGAGTGAACAAAAACAGGATTATCTGCCAACCATGAATCTTCAATGCTCCTTCACATGACCTTAATCCCCACCACCCCAAAAAAGAGAAAAGGAGAGAGACAAAAAGAGAAAAACTTTCTGAAGTACCTCTCCTGAATGCCAGAACTCCATGACAGCTCTAGCCAAAATTCGGGCTACTCTTTTGAGCTCAGAACAATTATTTTGCTCATGGAATCGTAACCTAGAGGCCGAAGCAACTCGATGACATACTTGTGCCGCAGCAGTTATCTTCCAGAGGCGCTCCTATAGAAAGAAAAGTTTGAGCAGATCAGGATAGTTTTGAAGCCAAGTTCAAATGCTCAAAAACTCAGTGCACAAACATCAATTACTGCAGAGTCTAGAAAAGGATAAGCTGAAAGACATCCCAAACTTAAGAAAGGAAAATGATATTAAACAAAAAAAAGTCAGTTACAGTTAAAAAAAGTAGCAGAAACATTATTCCAGTGAAAAATACACATCACCAGATAACCAAATTTATTCTTCAAACAATACCTGAGCAAAATCATTTGCCAGCCATGCCATCTCCTCGAGAACATAATCCCACTGAGATTTACAACGAAAATCCATGGGCAATGTTGCCACAGACAACTCTGCAATTCTCTTACGCTTAGCCTGTTCAGTTTATCAGGTAAAATCTTCAGAGCAGAATAAAGAGATCAATAACAACATATTGTATAGAAGCTGACAGAAAACATTCTTTAATCCTACATATCAAGAAGAACAAAACAAAGATGACAACATAACCTCTATAATCCGTGCCTCTTTCAAGATGGAGTCTTCGTCAGCCTTGCTTGCCTTCACATTGACATCAGAGGGCATTTGTCCCTCAGGAGGAAGAGAAACCCCAGCAGCTGGAGTGGCTGTCTCAGGAAGTTTTATAATGGAAGAATCTACACAAAGATTTCCATCCTTGGCATTCAAATCCTCAGACAATAAAATGCATTTTTTCCCCTCTTTTTCTGACCCGTCATTGCCATCTGCTTCCATTCTTTCATCAGTAGTTTTATAGTCCACTTCAGTTTGATTCTGGTTTTTCACTTTGTCTTGTAAACCGGATGCACTGCCATTTATTTCTTCTTCTGACTTCAACATATATCCATTTTCTTTGTGGCTTCCTTGACCAGAATTACATTCATCATGAATGGAAGTACTACTTTCATCAACTTTAACTTCTTTTGCTTCTTTAATGGTTCGACCACCTTCTACAGGGGGTTTAGCCTCAAGCACAGGGATATGCTCCTTGACAATACCATTGGAATCATTATTCCGTTGGTTAGAATACAATACACTGCCATTGTTTCCATCTAAAGTAAGGCTAGTTTGGTTGCAAGATGACTCTGAATCTAAAACCTTTGTACCCAGTTCAGCAGTGCAGTTCTGACCATCATTCATTGCACTCTTATCATCTCCCTTATGTGTGCCAAATCCATTATCTTGACCAGAACTAGTTGGGTTTTCTACCTGTGTCACATGCAAACATGGCTCAATTTCAACTCTTTCTGAAACTGAGACCTCTTCTGGTCCCTTAACAGGTTCAGCTACTGACAAATCCTTGTCCACATTAGCTTTTTGAACATCAGAGACTAATTCTGAATTATGTTTGCCATCGTTCAAGTTTTTCAGAGCACTCACATCCGACCCAACATTTGCCTGTACATCTTTAACCTGGTCTTTAATTGATTCTACAGTCTTTAGACCATCCAACTCTACATCTAGCTGATTATGCAAAGGTAGAGTCTTGGAAACTGTAACTACATCTGAACTTGTAGGTGAATAACCATTTGAAGAAATTTTCTGTATCTTCTGGTTATTTTCTTCAGAAATCAATCCCACTGAATCCTTCAGCCCATGGCGAACAGTTAGAGAAGACCCATGACCTCCACGAGCAAGAAGTACATCAGTTGAACTTGAACGACCACCATCACGGTTTGTACGGGACCTGTTCCGGCGAATATATGCCTTTCTTGAGCGGCCAAAACCAGCAGGATCCACTATTTCTTTTGCATTTTGATTTCCATCTAATGGAAAGGAATGCTCTGCCAGTGTGCCGTTCTTCTTACTGGGTTGTCTAGAATTCCTATCAACTTCAACAGAATCATTTTCACCATCAAATAACATGAGATTATCTGCACTATTGGGTTCACAAGCTGAATGAGCTCCAGGTCTTCCACTACTTTCAACCGAATCTCCATGGGGTGAAGCAGTTATTGCAAAACTACCTTTTGCTTCACTGTATAACATAGAGAGAAAAAATAATATTTTGGTAAGTCAAGGGGTGAGATTAAAAAATTACAACAGAAGCAGCCAAAATACCTGGTCAGGAAAATTTCGTGGTGTTGATCAGTAAGTGAAGTGGACTGTACACTAACTGAAGCGGCATTTCCATACTTGAAATCCAAGGGATTGCCACCCTTCAAATGGAGATTTTATGTCATCTAAAATGATTGCATGGAAAATTAAAAAAGTACAATAAAGATGAAGTTACCATACTTTCTCAAGAAATTCTAACTCTCTTCTCCTTTCCTCTCGGACGTCATATTCCTGCCTGTCAATACCAAATAAATACAAACACAAAAATAGACATGGTGCAGATGTAAGTGTCCATATTAAGACATTGATATTATTTGAAAAGAGTATTTCACATCACAATACCACAAAAAAGCTGGAATTTACCTAAGCTCTGCTTGAACCTTCTCAATTGCTGCTCGTCGCGGAGAAGTTTTTGTCCCTACACCAACTCCGCCTTCAACAACTCCTCCCATGGAATCGACCTCAGCATTGACTACGAGATGAGATGCTGATCTGCATCCATGCATTACTACCTAAATAGCTACTGGTGCCCCTCTTCCATTAACTACAGATAAATTTCTATGAACAAAGGAAAATGGGCAGTTTATGTTAATAAACTAGAACACCTCTGTTGTTTATCATCTTTGATCCAAGCAAATCCAACAGTAGTATTTGAAAAGGGAATGAAAAAGACAAGAAATTATAAGAAGGAAACATCTCACAAAAACTATACCATAACATTGATATCAAATGTACTACTATAGATCTTTTCACTTGAAAGACAGTTCTAAGACGTCACTCTTTTCAAGATGCATTCAGTACATAAGATTGTAAAAATTCAAGCAAGACTGTGGGAAGCTGAAGATGCATTAGGAAAGTGCAGCAGTAGAGAAGTTCTATGCAATGATGGCAACAAAATTTCACCAATTGCTCGGGTGCTTTAGTAGAAATATAATCAACCCTCGCCCCCCACCAAATCTGAGGGTCGTTTCCAGTAATCATAATCACTTATTAAGTTGAGACTTAACATCGAACAATACTAAGGAAAGGTAAACCATATGAGTAATCTAAAATTAAACAAGGGAACTGTTAAAGCATAAACTTGTCCCTATCTATGAGCTTAAGCTTTTAAGTGAGATGGAAATTTAACATTGTATTAGAGTCCCGTATTCAAGCCTTGGCTCCACCCTATTTTTGGTTATTATTCATGTGTTTAACCTGTTATTAAGAATTTATCTTTGACCCACATGTGAGGGAGTTTGTTAAGTGTATAAATTTATCCCCCTAGCTATATGCTTAAGCCTTTAACGTTTAGATAAGATGCAAATTTAATAGAAACCATTAAATAGAGTTTGTGAAATTGATTAAACCCTTCCACGCAAAGAGACCAACAGATGGATCTAGTCAATGCCATATGCAACATAAGACAAAAGAAACAGCTGCAGTCGAACATGCCAATTTCTTAAATTTTCTTTTTAGCCTATAAAGTACTGATTGGATATTCTAAGAAAATTCTTCCAAACAGTAAAGCGAACTAAATAAATCAATGTGGCCCTTCCATGTGTCCATGCTGCAAATATTTGTACATGAATATTACTCCATTCTAAACATAACACATTGCAATTCATTCATTGTCACTTATCAAGAGAAAGCTTAACTGTGCAAGAGGACAAATGCAAATGCCAACGAGAAGCTACATATTTCCAGGCACTGAATGCAAACTATTAGACCGTGTATGCTACATAGCAGCTACAACCATTCCCATTCAAATGCCAGCAGCATGAATAGCTTGAGGTGAATTAAAAGCTAAAACAACAAGCAAAGGCGCAGCAAGTAGTGAGACATTAAAACAGGACCCACTTGCACGAGCTCTCTCAAGAACAATGTTCAAAACCAAAAAGGAGAACCCTTACAATTCAACCAAAAAGCATGAGCACTGAATAAAATTTGAATTCCGCATTCACAGCCACAGAAAATGAGCCCTAAAAGTCAAATTGAATCACTGGAAACAATTCTAGGGTTTCAAGAAACACGAAGAAGTATCTAAATTCTAGAGTTTCCGAAGCCATAAATGATAAAGAATACCTGAATTGCGAATATACAGAAGAGAATTTCAAGTTAGGGCTAAAAACGAGTGCTCCTTCAAATACAGAGTGTTTTCTAGGGTTTTGAAGGTCCCTCAAATTGGAGCACAAAAATTAAGCCCTAGAAATGAGAACATTTCTAATATCTCAACAGAAATATACAGGAATATAATCTATAGGTATGAATATATAATTGCAGAGGCTGGTGTATGATCCTCTATGTGAAATTTTTCTCGGTTGCAGAGGTTTCGTCTTCGTGCTCTTGTCGTTCCCTAATTTTTTTCTCTCTCTAAATACATAGTTTCTCTCTCTAAGATAGTAAAACTATTCGTCTCTGCGAGAAATGGGCTTGGACATGCAGACGACGTAGGAGAGAAGGCCTTTTTGGTATTTCCGGTGTATTTGGGCCCTTTTCTCCATCCTTTTATATGTTTCTTTGTTTTTTTTTTTTTTTTTCCTTTTTTAACCTCACCCACTCTCCCTCTCTCCTCTCCTTTTTGCCTTCGGGGTTTTGTCTGTTTCCCCAATAAAATATAATATTTATTTCAGACGGGGGGAAATTATTTCACCCAGTCGTGGAGTAGTAAAAGATTTTTCAAGACGTTGTTTTGTCCTTTTCCGCCTTTTAGATCACGCAAAAAAATAATAATTACAAAATTGAAATGAAATATAAAAATATTACACCAATTTTGAACGGTCTATTTATTGCTATCCATTTTTTTTTTATTTTTTTTAACTAGAAAATAGTCGAACAATATAGGCAAATTTCACAATTTTTTTTTTTATAAAATGAAGAATAATATTATTGATAATATCTCCAATAATAAGATTTTATCATTTTTTTTTATTATTATTATTGTAATAGGTGGTTAGGGTTTAAGAAAATAGATAGGTTTTTAATTTGGGACCAAAAAAAAAAGGAAAATTAGTAAAAGAGAAATTAGCTAATAATAATACTACCGAACTCCAATAATAATTCCAAATCTAAGAATAATGCATACATACGTCCACAAATCTGTCCGAAATGCCGGATGTCGCACTTGAATAAGACGCCCTCATTTGGTCCATGCACTTAAGGAAAGTTTGCACCTATACAATCTTTCGATCATTTGTGAAGTTAATCTTTTTTTTATTTAATATGCTTTCAATATATAATATATAATAGACAAGTATATTTTTATTTTTTTATATATATAAAAAATTGATTTATCTAAATAATAAATTTTATAAAGAGATAAACCAAATACACACGTGCATTATACATTAGAAATTTACTAAATAAAAAATAAAAATCAACTGTTATATCAAAAACGTAAATATTATGAATCAAATCCATCAAATTTTTTTTTTTGTATATATATATTGTCCTTTTAATTTCTCATCTTATAACACCATTTTTCTTTTTCTTTTTTTTAACAAAATTAAAAATTAAAGATTTTACTTAAAAGGAAAATCAAAAGGGGAAAAATTTTAACATATATTTCTTTATTTACAAATTTCGAAATTGAAATTTTACTTTAAAAAAAAAAAAAAAAAACAGATATCTTCCATTTTGACTAATGACTTTTTAATACATTTAGTATTAATAGCAATAGCATCTATATAAAAAAAATTAAATTTGGTCCTTTAGTTCTTATATTATTATCCTTTAGAAAAATGAGTTCATAGTTTTATTTTTTTTTTTTTGGATAATTAGATCTTATTTTATTTTTAATTGGACAAAAAAAAATTTTCAGCAAATTTTGATAATTTTTATCTATCAAAAATCATGCGTCAAGCATATATTTCTATGTTCCATGAATGATATTTTTATTATTTATAATTTCATTAACTAATTAAAATACTACTAAACCCTTATTTCTTCCAGCAAAATTATCTTAGAAAAAACTATTAAAAATAAAATAAATTGAAAAGTTGAATGAAATTGAAAGAAATAAAAATTTCATTAAAATGTGAACAAGTTCATGGAATTATAAATAATAAAAGGCCTCTCATGGAACATGCACCTGCTTGTCACATGAATTTAGTAGTTAAAATTTATCAAAATTATATTTAAAAATTATTTTGTCCGATTAAAAATAAAATTAAATATTTAATTATCTTTAAAAAAAAAAATAGACTCATTATTCAAATATATATATATATATATATATGAACTAAAATTGCCAAATTTCTCACCTGGGTATCAGTGTAAATTTGAACTATCAGTGTAAACCCTTTTAAATAAGTAATTTAATTTAGATAGTAAAAAATTTATGAATATTAGACAAGGCCTTTTGTACAACTCTTACATTAAGTCATGTAAATTTTTTTATTTATTTTTTTTTTTCTCTCTTTCATATACAAAAATCAAATTATGCAAACACAATTTAAAATAATCAAAATATTATTCCAAAAAAAAAAAAAAAAAAAAAACACTTATTTATTTAGATGAAAATTCAAAATGAAAAAATTAGATTGTATTTGGATAAATTTTATTTTGAAAGTTCTTACTAGTTTTGAGTTTCAATCAACACTTAATATTAATTTATCTTTTTTATCAAATCATAGGATGTAAAACCCGCTAAAATTATCAAATTATTTTAAAACCAACACTAATCACATCATTTTAAAAACTAACACTCTAATAATTATATCATCATTACACTTATAAAATTTCTAACTTTCTAATTTAAAAAAAAAAAAAAAAAAAAAAAACACT
>JAXGGT010000169.1:4725203-4739136 GCA_035583425.1 Marsdenia floribunda | reverse complement strand
ATTTCAATAATTAAAAATTATCAAAATTTTGTTAAAAGAACCTTTATATCCAATTGAAAATAAATGAGAATATAATTGTCCATAAAATAAAAACGAGGACCTACTTGTCCAAATGATAATAATATGAAACTAAAACGACCAATTTTCCATACGTATATATATATAGAAAAATTGGCCGGTTCATTCTCGTAACTATTTTTGTTAATTAACTAAAGTCCAAATTTTTTTTTTTTAAACCTGGTAAGTCCTATATCTTTTTAGAGCAACATATTAAGTTCTTTTGGCCAAAAATTTAAATTTTTCAATCAAAATTCATCACATATTAGGCACATGATAATTTTTTGAGGGGCAAAATAATTCAAATACTGCTCTACTATGTTTCTCTCCGAATTGAGAAGTGGAGAGAATGGTTAGGTCATCGTAGATTGTGAGAAACTAAACCCTAGTGGTTTTAGAGTGCTGTAGCATTGTGAATACTTATTGTGCAATTTATTCCTTTCAAAAGGCGTTAACATCGTCGTCATTATTTTTTTATTAGGATCATCATCATCAGAATTCGACATGTGATAAATTTTGATCGAAAATTTTAAATTTTTGGCTGAAAAGACTTAATAAGCTACTTGTAAAAAGATATAGGATTTATCAGGTTAAAAATAAAGATTTTAGACTTTAGTTAATTAATAAAAATAGTTACGGAACTGAACCGACTAATTTTCCATATATATATATATACTCCCATAATTCTTTTACTTATTATTCGATAAACATTCACACTAAAAAAAAAAAAAAAAAAACTAAAATTAATGTATTTTTTCCTTTTATTTTTGTCTTGTCTTGGACCGGTAGCTCCAAGTCACAACTCACTGCTGGTTAGATGAGTACCTGGGGTGTCTATAAATATTGTAACGGTGAAGACTCCAAAAATACCTTACGATTGTGCTTTTGTTTTTTATTCCTTCCATATTTTATATATCACACATATACATTACATATACGCATGAGAGACACAGAGATTTAATTTTGGTAGATATAGATCGATATTTGCTCCAAATTATTATAAATAAAAGTCATGGATTTCTTCTTCTTCTTCGTCTTCTTCTTTGCTATGATTATCAGCTTTATTGCGGCCAAAGTCAATGAAGTTGAAAGCGTTAATGCGACATTTTATCAAAACTATTATCCTTATTGGGGCATTAATCATTTCAAGCTTGTTAAGATTGGATCCGAAGAGGAAGTTCAACTTCTAATTGATCAATCTGGAGGTTTTCTTTCTTTTAATCATAATTCTTTTCATCATGCATGCATGATATATATATATATATTCCTTCAATATGGATTGATGTTTATCTGTATATTATATATACATATTAGGGTCTGGGTTTAAGTCCCGGTGGAACTATGAATCTGGACTTTTTCATATCAAGATGAAACTACCTCATCAGAAAACAGGAGGCCTTATTCCTACTTTCTACGTAATGATTATTCTCTTCAAGATTTTTGCACCTTAACTTGTAATTATAATTTATATATATATATATTTTGAAGTGATTATGTATATAAAACAAAAGAGATTCTGGTGATTGAAAAAATAATTTATATATATATATATATATATGACAGCTGATATCCAACTTCAATGGCACTCATGATGAGCTTGACTTTGAGTTCATGGGCACAAAAGGTTTATTGCAAACAAATATATTCACCGGAGGTTTGGGAGGAAGAGAGCAGCGCTTTCAGCTTCCCTTCGATCCTTCCAAGGATTTTCACACTTACAGTATCCTTTGGAACAGAAATCAAGTTGTGTACGTAACTACCATTCCTTTTTCTTTTTTTTTTTTTAAACATAATTAAAAAAATATATATAAAAATTAATTTATTTTTAATTATAAAAACTAAAAATATCCCTCTAACTAATTAATTAATTAATTTAAATTCATCGATGTATAATTAATAATTAATAAATGATTCTGTTCCATTAGCTAATTTATCCTTTTTGTTTTCCCATATACACTAACTAATTAAACGATGTTTCTCTCTCAACAATAAATGATTGATGAACGTACCGTATTTCGCCGTCGTGGTTTTGTCGGTCGGCCGGTCGCAGGTTCTTTGTGGACGATATTCCGATCAGAGTGTACAGAAACAACGCGGGGCGGGGAGTGAAGTATCCTACGAAGCCAATGCACGTGGAGGGAACGCTATGGAGTTCAAATTGGGCAGGCCAAGTTGACTGGAGTTTAGGGCCGTTCGTGTTCAAGTATCGGGATTTCAACAACATCACCGCCTGCAGCAGTGGTACCGCCGAAAAATTACATCCCACCGCCGCCGCCGGCCACCACGAAGATTGTTTCTCTTCTAAATTATTTTGGAACGACAAGCGTCACACTAAACTAAGCCGTGAACAGAAAGAAACTCTAAAGAAGATTAGAAGATCATGGTTGGTATCCGATTATTGTAATACTAAAAAGACTTCACCTCAATATCCTGAATGCTCTATTAAACAGGATCAATAGAATGGGATAGATTTCTATCATAATAATTCGTCTTCATGAATGAATACAAAGCAAAGGATTTGATGTCCTTGCCTTAATTAAACATGATATATATATACATATACATATTTACAAATAAAAGGTCTCCGTTTTACTTATCAGTTGTTCCAAAATACCTGTAAATATTTTAAAACAAGAAAACATGTTATAGGGTGGAGGAAGATGTGATCAATTACTTCAATAACAAATATTAGGATCAAGCTTCTGCAAAGGGATTAATGAATAATCTCCACTTCCTCAACTTAATCCTCCACGTTTCACTTTCAACTAAAGGGTGAATCAATGGTAGCATGCTTTATTGATCACATCTTAATGAAAAATCCAGTTTTTGGACAAGAAAGAAAAGGTGAGTTAGACTAAATTTAGGCATAAATTAAATTCTTCAGGTAAAAAAACTACAAGTTGTTAGAGATACCGACGGAACAAATCTGGTGAACCAAAATATCGGTGATTTTACCGAACAAAAAACCTCTTCTATCTTTTATATTCTCACTACACAATGTATACAAGGCACGCATATTAACTGAGATAATAATGCCAAGCAACGGCTAAACCAGCTACCAATATGACTTTCACCAATAGTTTGTAATTCAACTGAGATGCTGAATGAGATGAAGGTTTTGGTGGTTCCGATGGGTTTCCTCTGAACTTGGCTGATAATTTTGATAGCAATACCGTCAACGGACCATTTCTTTTGGAAACTGCAAAAATGAGGAGGAAATATTTACTTAATAAAAAGGGATGATAATGAAAAAAAAATAAAAATAAAAATTGTATTTGGAAAGTGAACAAATTAAAATCATTATAAGTAAAGAACTAATATTCAAGAATAATTTCAGCACAATTAATCTGAAGAGAGACTTGCAAAATAAGTTTACTAGAAAGTAATAATAGTGCACAATCAGTAGTAACAGTGAAATAGTATCTCAGTTGAAAATCCAACCACCTACCATCAGCACGTCTTAGAAATGAAATAAAGTCATGTCATGAATTTAAAAACAGGGCACGGATGTTCAATAAACCATGAATTTTGCCTCTGCACAGACAGAAAGCTTATGCTGCACGTAGCCCATCAATGCTTGATTGGATCAAATTATACTCTAAAGAAACTTTCATGAATTAACTGACTTTCAAGAGTTCTGATTATTGGAAGCAAAGATCATCATACATTTCTAATTTCTCCCAGTTTATATCATTGCTCACTAAGAAGATTATATATTTTTTCCCTTAAGTTTCTGAAATATCCCTAAATTCATATACTTCTTATGTCAGTAAAGAGACTTCCAACAATCAGAAAATTGAAAAAAGATTGACCTGTGATGACTTAAAAAAGATTGACTAGCAATCAAGTCAAATGGCTGTTGCCACAGAGAAACTAAGCTCATCAAGCAATTGACAACAATGAAATATGTAGTTTGATATTTTGATCAACTAAACTATGAAGAAGGTGCTCTGCTACAAAGCTGAGATGAAAACATAATTGTTTCAATAACAAAATTTCCTCATATTCAAAAAAGTGATAACAAAGATATGTTTTGAAGGAGTATATTACCTCTACTTTTCAGAAGTCTTTCCTCCTCCCTTACCCGCCTTCTTAATGCATTGAGGAGTGACCCAAAATATAGGGCAAAGACAGTGCATGTGATTGTGATAACATTGTAAGGCATGCTAAAATCTGGGGTTGTTAAAGGCACCAGCAGTACTTCCGTGTAAGAAAGAACAGGATTTGTTTCCTGCTCATTGACCCTGATGGTTAGAATTATTGGTAGGACATGAACGTAAATATTGATCATAAATAAAGAAAAGATGCATTACCTGTAACTTAGATAATAGGGGAGGCTTGTTCAAAGAATAATTCTCATTTATGTGTGCATGTGTTTGAAAATCTGCAAAGACTACTATGGCAGATGGTATGTCAAATCCCTGGTTAGCATCTGGAGGATATTCATCAATATGCAGAAACCCCTGCCAAAGAATACAGAATACTAGTAAGAAAGGAAACACTTTATGATTACTGGAAAACAGCACGTGAGGTCACATATAATGCAACGTGTCCTGGTGCCATAGGAATAGCAAGACAAGCAAGGATATAATAAAATAGGCACCCTCTTAATCTTAGAGAATGTACAAGGCAACTATTAGTACCTTACATATTCTTCTTTTATTGCTTTAGTTTCAATATGTCATATTGCTACTCCCTTCCCAAGTCAAGGATCAAATTTTAAACTTCATCTTCCTAGAGATGTAAAAATGGTCCCCATAATATTGAATAGCTATAGCTTGGTCATTACTTGGCAGTATGAATATATATAAAACAGTAATAGCCTTAAAACAGTAAACATTGTGGCCTTTATACTGGCAAATCAGTATTGTGTTTTATATCTTTATTAGAGAAAAAACACCTACCTAATCAGGGGGCTGCATTTTGAATTTTATTGCAAGAGCTGTAAATGGCCCCAAAATACTGAATAGCTTGATCTTTTACATGGAAGCACAAATGCATGAAGCAATGGCCTTAAGATTGTCTACATGATGGCTTTTAAACAGGTGAACCAACATGGTTCTTGGGTTATTCTCTCACTCCTCTTAATACTGTCTTCACTTATAACAATAAATACCACCAAATCTAGCACAATTTATTAATTTCACGAGAGAATAATTTTAAAGATTGAAAATAACAAATTTACCTTATCAAAATCTATGGTCAATCCAGCTGACTTCACATCACATGGTAATCTCAGAGTCAATTCCATTACTCCAGGAGAGACCTTATCTTCAGAAGGCATGATATGGATTTTCTCTATATTATCTAGTAAAGATTTGGGTTCTTCATCTATGAACACTTTTAGCGTGTGGTAGTATACCTTCACATACCATGGCACTACCTGAAATATATCAAGTCTCGTCCAACATCCTTCTTCACTCTTACCAGGATTCCACTTATGACCACTCCTTCCAGTCAAGGAAATTGCTATAGAGCCCCTCTCATTCCCACTTCCCATTAAGTACCTGCTAATGCTTAAAGGGGCCTGACGACAGGACCACATCAGAGGCAGCTTCCACCTAATCCCCAAATCAAAGGGTACCAAGTCACTGTATTTCTCAACAGAAAATTCATACAGGGTAAACAAACTCTCTGTGTGCAAGCTGCCTGTTTCTTTAATTATCCTGTCAGGGTTGACAGACATTTCCAAAGCTGGACCATTACAGACCTGAGTATCACAGTGAGATTCTTCATCCCCTTTCTGAAATTTTATCAGTTCAGAGATCATATTCTGCTCAAATTGAACATACACATTGCTAGACCTAGAAATAACACATTTCCCATTGACTGTCCTGCCAAATAATGAGCTAAGAGACCAATCTGGTTGCATTATTGTTCCATTTGAAAACATCGGGCCAGTTGCCATATTATTTGGTTGAAGAACAACTGTAAGGGTCTGGTCAAGCACTATCCCAGAACTTGAAGCAGCAGAATCAAATTCTGTTGATATCAGATGCAGCCGTTGAGAGTGATAATATCCTCTGTAGATAGAAGGTCGATCCATCAATCCTGCAATACCAGCCTTGTCTCTGCAAGGAAGCAACTTCAACCAAGGAGTGAGGTTCTCTGTGCAGACAGCTTCACGAGGTAATGTGCCATACCTCAATTTGCCCTCAGATGATTTGAGGCTCCACCTAGGAGCAGAATAAGCAGTTGAATGCTCAAGAAAATTGATTGAAGCACAAAAGAGACCTGAAAGAGCATGGGTTAAATTTTTCCATGAAGCATCAACCTCTTGTTGGGGAACATCAAAGACAGCCCATAATTCGACTCCAGGAGGCTTCACATTGCAGCTTGCTATGGGGTCATATCCACCCCAATGTTCATAGTTCCAGCGACCTTGTGTGAAAGATAATTCCATTTCTCGTATACGAAATTTATGGACCTGCATCATTGGGGGATTACCATTTTCATGTAATAGATAACAAACTATCAGAAAAATGGAAAGGCAATGGTCTCTGGAGACAAGCTGCTTAATGTGCATCTTTGAGTTTCAGAACAATGAATCTAAAATAATGCAACCAAAATGCAAGATGTGTATTCTAATACTATTAAGACTTGGCAAAGTTATATCAGATGTATTTGTTACTGTATTATTAACTTACTCAAAAGAAATATAAGATTAGGATGGTGTAAAATTGTAAATTCAGCTGGGACTACCGATTGGTTAAATACACCACAAGATTACCAGGTTTTACAACTGATCAATTTTTTAAAAATTTTTCATAACCTCTTCAACTCACCTTATATAAAGTGCAAAGCAAGTCACAAGTGAATACACTATGAAGTACATAAATTTCCAAATATCCATAAAAAAAATTCATTTGCTTTTAATGACTCAAGGAACTCTGGAGAATGTGAGAATGCTTTATCTAATTCAAACCTATGTAACTGAAGTTAATTTAACAAGCCTGTTCCCAGCAACCAGATATCAGCAATAGAAGTTTAAAACTATTTTTGCATTTCCAGTTTACAGTTAGAAGAAACTCAATAGTCACTGTTATAATAATATGGACAAGAAATATGACAACTTCCCCGTTAATTGGTCATGTTTGACCTTCTGATTCGGGCTTATAAGAACTACCAAATGAATAATGTTCACTGTTATATTCCAAGCTCGCTAGACTTCTCCCTAAGTTAGCATTGTGCAGATAATTTATTATTTTGCATTTTTCTTCCTGGTAACGGCCTCCACTCCTCCTTATCATATCAACCGAAGATTATTCAATTACCAATTGGCATCCAGTTTAATTTCCCTAAACTGGCCATATTTTGAAGTTTGAAATTATAATCCAAAATGCTCACTGGATTCAAAATTGTCTACACATGCCCCTTATTATACCAGGTTTGAACTTCATTAAAACCAAAAACCCCAGATTTTTTAGCACTAATCACAAAGACAAATATAGTAGACAAATATACAAAATAATAATGAAAAGCACGTAACTTTTTACCAGTTGATAAATGGATTTAGGGAAGAGATGGTGATGGTGGCCATATAAGTGAGTAGGAGGCACTTTGCTTTGGAAGTGAAAATGGGCGAGCACTTTCCGGTCAGGCAATGGTCTCAAAAGCAATGCTTCTGAGAATTCTTCATCTATTTCTACTTCTGCTTCTTCTCCAACTGAAGATTCAGAGATGAAGAATAGTAAAAACAATAAGAGAATCGTCCTTAAAGACACCATTTGAATAGCCTTTCAAGTGGGTCTTCACTAATTGCTTCCTGCAAACACTGAACAACAGAGAGAACAAGTTGAATAATTTACTAGTGACTTTATCACAAATTAACATTCAAAATAAGGTAAAACGTGTAGTTAGCTGAAAACCAAAACATTGTCAGCCAATGATAACAAGAAATTTCATCACATTTTCCTTTCTCTTTCCCAATGATCAGTTTGTGCAAGGAGTTCATCGCCAACATTTTGTGACGAATTCCAAAACAGTGACGATTTCTACTGTGCGAGCCAGTGTTATTAAGGCGCTTGCCTAGCTACTAACTAAGGTGAGAGATGGGGCTTTAGGGCCTTATGGGTGTCCGACCAAGGCTACATAGTATCAAACAGCCACCTAAAATTTTCAATTTCTTCTACAAAGCTTATGTTGTTAACAGTCAAATTATTTCTAAAGATCAAACCAAGAGAATAGAAGAAAGAATCCACTACGGCACCGGACACAGTTAACAGATCAATCCGCTAAACACAATACTGCACCAAAGCAAATATCAAAAGAAGAAGAAGAAGAAATAAATAAATCATCAAGGAAGACCAATCTTACAGGAGTGCGCGAGGACTCTGGCATCAGGGTACGTTCTCCGGCCGTATAGTATGGAAACTGAGCTCAACTGCTGCTGCTTCACCGGATTTGCAGAAAGCGGCTGTTTCCTCGGACGAATAGCTAGTGAAGGTGAAGATTGATACTAATGGAGTAATTCCCAGAAGAAGTGGACCGGGAAAGTGGCTTTCGATTGCTTCGTGTGGGAGTCGGTACTGATTTGTAAACCTGGCGGACGGATTTTGGTTTTGTTCTCGTTTGTGTAGGCGTTCTGGTTGAATTTTTCGGAATAGAAAAGCAAATTAATAAAAAAAAATTAAAAAAAAAAAAACTTAATTTAAATTGTTTGGCTTAAATATGCTAATTTGGAACAAAATTTAAACTCCGCAATATAAATAATTAAATAAACAAAAATTTGTAAATCAAAAAATAAAAAAATAAAAGGTCTAACTGTTAGAAATTCTCTCTTTCAAATTCGATCCATATATGATCGAAAATTTTTAAATTAAAAAAAAAAAAACAATTATTTCAAAGGAAAAATCCTTTAAGCACGGACGATCCGTTTAAAAATTAAGATAAAAAAATAAAAATGAAAATCATTTGAATTTTTTTTTTTTTTTTTTGGAAAAATTGATTCAATATCAGTAGGTCTCGTATTTAAATCAATATAATTACCTATTAAAATAATATTTACATGTCAAAAAATATAACTCAATTAATAGTAAGCCAAAAAAAAAAAAAAAAAACCTCAAAAATTAAAATAATAATAATAATATTTACATAAATAGATATAAATTAGCTCCAGGGAGTACATATTATACCCAACATTCTTAATCATCCATAACATCAACACTTCTTTCTGTCCAATACCATCCTGAACCATAAAACACCATGGGAAAGAGCTTGAACTTCCATCCCTCCTCAATATCCAAACCACCATAACAGTACCCAGTAATAGCTTAATTTAGTTTACAGTCTTATCCTCTTCTGAAGAGCAGTAACAAAATCTTCTTCTCCCAGTCGTTTCATGTTCCCTTTCTGGTTTCTGCAAGCATATTTATTGTTCAAAATGGTGGTTTTTTGAAGGTCAACATATTTCCGTTCTTCCACACCTGAAGGAGATTTGATTCAAAACTGCTGTAATTTGCTATCCTTATTAATCTTACTGAGGAAGATAAATCTTCAGTACAGACAGTCGTTGCTGCACCACCACAACATAACCCTCTCTCTCTCTACATATCACTTATTATGAGGTCACGAAGTGGTAGTGGTACATCAACATCTCGACTGCACTAGAGATTTTCTCCTTATTCAGCAAACAACAGATCCGTGTCTTTAAAATTGAGTCATATTGTACCTGCAGTTGTTGAGTTTCTTCTTTCTCTCTTCAATGGAATAGCATCTCCAAATACTGATTTCCTCTTCATCCTATAGCTGTTGAATGCATTTATTTGGTCTCTTCCTATTGTTTTATGGGGGCAGCAAAAGAAAAGATACATTACTTCTTGTGTAGAAAATATAAGATTTATTGTTCTCCTTGTACAGAAAAAAAAAAAAAAAATGAAATTTCAAATGAAAAAAAGATTACCAGCACTGCTGTCTTTAAGCCTCTTTTTGCTGACAAAGTCAGGATTGTCTAAATGTAGCTCTTTACTAGAATAACTTGTTTCACATACTTGGCCTCTGATTAGGACTCCATTTCCTGGACCTGATGGGTCATGTGGTCCTGAAAAAATAAAAGAAATAAAGAGAATTCATTTTATATTGTCTGATTAAGCAGGAAATCTTTGTAATGAACCAGAATGTATATAGAACAAGAAAGGGAAAGGAAAAGGAAAACCAGTTACATGAATCTTGTTGTATATAATATGAGGTAAAACATTGGATCACATTAAGCTCCATTTTCATGCAGAGAGATATTTGGAACCCGAAAAATCTAATTTCAATTTCTTTCATCTTCCTGTGGAACTTAGACATTTTAAGACTAAGATAGACATTCAACAAGCTGGCCCGGTCAAACCAGTAACCCTCCAGTTGTTCAACCTCCAATCCAGTTTTTAAAAACATTAGGGAAGATCCAGAAAAGAAAACGGGAAAAACACACAACCAAAAAGAAAAACTTAAAAGGGCGTAATAGAAGAATGGCATGACTTGCTTCTCCTGTGCCATCATATATATATATGTGTGTGTGTGTGTGTTTGTGCAAAAGACTCCAAATGAAACCCACAATTTCTAGGTGCACTTTCCATGATGCCATGTACGACTTATGACAGGCAAAAGATGTGCACAAACAACCACCATGTCTCTGTGGAGCATCGCAGAAAGAGAAGTGGCTGCTAGTCTGCTAGGAGGTATGCATTCCCTAATATCCTCTGGATTTTAATTACAATCAATTGCAGCCACTGCTAGAAGCTTTACACTTTTATGACTTGCCGATAAGTTGCAGTTTATTCTTCCCATCACAGCTCACAAAAATCATCAGAACTATCAAATTGGCACACTGCAATATGAGCCGTTACCGGTAGAACATGGCAAAAATTTCTCATTCAAGATATAATAATTCAATACCTTCGACCTTGCCTTACCCTTTCATGCCCCCTATGCAACATTTAGTGCCAACGTTAACTATTGACTTCCAGTAATGGCAAAAGAAAAAAGGAGTTAAGAGTTGTCTTGAGAAGATTATTCTAAAGAAAAGACTTCAACAGAGAAGTTCACATCAATCTTTCCGCCAAGAATCTAAGGAAGAAAAGACTAACTTCAGACGGCGACCAAAGAATTAATAACATAATCAAGCAAAGAACAAATCTTTCATAATTCATCTATATTTTCTCGCACGCTTATTCATAAGCACATAAAATACCAAACGGAGTGGCACTAAGGAAAACTCGAAAAAATAAAAAGGGTTTAGCACTTACTTTTAGAACCAAGTTTGGAAAGCTTGCCGTCGACAGTTAGGGCATCCGAGTCACTACTACCGGTGGACAACCCACGAGCGGAGAAGAACGAGAAAAGAGACTTCCAGGTAACAGAGGATGCCACAAAATCAATTCCTCTAGCTATGAAGTGACCATTGATCTTTACCGTAGTTGGGTCGAGACCGAATGCTCTAGAAATGTAACCAAGATCCAACTTTTGTTCTTCCCACGCCACCATTTGAGCTAATTTCTCCATGGATGGGCAGTATAGCTTAATCAGTTTCTTCTTATCTTCAATCCCCATCTTGCTTCAGAATCTACACACCTCAGAGCTATTCCTTCAAGTCAAGTCAAATTTGACTCTCTCATTTGATACTCCAACTATACTTGTCTAGAACGGAATCACGCATGAATGATCATATGGTTCTTACTGCTTCCTCTCCTCCTTGTTTAGCAACTTCCAGAAACCGTTTCTGGAAGTGTCTGAAGTAGTAAATATATATATATACACACATATACACACACATATAGGCAGTAGGCTCTAGCGTTTCCATTAACTTTTTGGACAAAACCTCAACTGTTTGAATTCTCCTAGTTTGACCCCGTAGAAAAAATAATAATAATAATTTTAATGAAAACTATTTATTTAATTCAAATTATTAAAAATATTTTTTTTGTGGGTTAATATTTATTATTTAAATAAAATTCGTATAGAAAATTTTAATTATTATGAACTATATCTTTATTCTAAAATATAATTTTAAACTAAGATAATTTTGAAATTCGTAAATTAATAGAAAAATAATTATAATTCAAAATTTTTTTTAAAAAAATTTTGCTTAAATTATTTTTGTATCCTTATTACAGAAAGAATTTTGAGTTATATAATTTATTTTTGTAACTCTTAAACTTTGTTCGATTTGAACTTATAAATAAGGTTAGGTTATAAGCACAATAAACAAGACATTAAAACACACACACACACACAAATTAAAATTAAAAACAATTCAATTACCAAAAAAAAAAAATTAAAAAATTAAAAAAAATTAAAAACAATTCAAACTTTAAAGTAAGAATCTTTTTCAAATATTTAATGTATTTTTTGGTTATTTATCAAATAAGTTGAAGAAGTTTTTACAATTAAAGATCTCGTGTTTAAAATCAAAGTTTCATTAATCTAAAATCAAGTCATATATCATTAAATTGGTATTTATATTGATTGGTAATAAAAGTCCAAGCAAAAGACAGATCTATAATTGTGAATACGAGTTCAAATCAATTATCATTTATAGTAATGAAAGCTTCTAGATAAGACAAGACCCATATTAAATTATAAGTCCAATTACGAATAGAGATATTTTGGTATTTATATAAAGAAAACTTATTTGTCTTACATTTTAATTTTATACACTTTTTCTACTAATATCAATGTTAGTGTATTTATATTTGTATTTGTCTTTAGAAAAAATACATTGATTTTAACCCTCAAAATTTAACTATTTATTTTGACTTTTGTTTTGCAATGAATAAAGTCAAAACCAAATTAAAAAATTTTAGATAAATCATTGGATTTTCAAAAGAATCTTTCCTTGGATGTTGAATCGTTTGCATCATTGGCATTTATTCCAAAGAAAACAATCTAAATTTATATCTAAAATAAAAATCTCAAATATTATATATTTATAATTTAATTTATATTTGATATAACATATAATTAAAGAAAGTATTTAATTTTAATAGAAAAATTGGTCATTTTAGTCCCCATAATAATTTCGTTTAGACATAAGGGTTTCTGTTTTTTATTTTTGGATAAACGAATTCTTATTCTTTTTTTTCGTTTGAACAAAAAGGTTCATGTTTTTTAATTTTTAGATAAATGAATCATCATTCTTTTTTTCATTTAGACAAAGGATCCCTGTTTTTTAATTTTTGGATAAATGAATCCTCATTTTTTTTTGTTTGGACAAACGGATCTTTTTGACCAATTTTATTTAGAAAAAAAGTATTAGTTTTACATTATTTATTATTATTCTACATATTGTGATGATAATTATTTCATTTTATTTTTTAATTTCTCATAATTTCTCTATTCTCTTGTTGTATTTTTAGACAAAAATTAGTCAAAAGGACCCATTTGTCAAAATAAAAAAGAATGGAAATTCGTTTATCTAAAAATAAAAAATAGAGGCCCCTCGGTTCAAACCAAATTAATTTGGGGACTAAAATGACCAATTTTTCATTATAATACTTAAGAGATAATTAAGTGACCATGTAACTCGGTAAAATAATAATTGTACGTCTTTTAATAATGATATAAGTGAGGTAGTTACAAACTAAATTACGATTTTTTTATCAAAATTTAAGGATTAAATATTTATATTGAATATTTTAAAAATGTTAAATTTTGATATAAAAGTATTTTAAAAATTAGTAAAATATAGATAAATTTGTCAATTGGTTTTCAATTTTTACTATAATAGCAGCACTTAAAATTTATATCATTTATTGTGGGCACGAATTGTGAGCATAATAATAATAATAATAAGGCAAATTGGTACATTTAGTCCTCAAACTATGGGCATTTGGTGGTTAAGGTCCCTATTCTATTTTTTTGGTCAAATAGGTCCCCAAACTATCAAAATTGT
>JAXGGT010000169.1:4694178-4710915 GCA_035583425.1 Marsdenia floribunda | reverse complement strand
TATTGTTATTTAAATGAACTTTATTGACTTACGAGTGGATCCGCCGTGGCGTGTTGAAAGGATGTTATCAATCCGAAGACCAAAACCCGAGCCGCGACGAGATTATTATCGAGAATTTTAGATCGGAACAAAATTTTTGTTCTCTTTCCTGTCCTTGCGCCTGAATTCTTACGCTGGAAACAATTCCTAGCTGGAAACAATTCCTTTTGATTTCGTAGATTAGTCTTAAATCTCCTCTCCGAATATCATTTTGAATTTTCATAGTTTTTGTGTTTTGGAGAGAACTAGTGGAATAGTTTTACATATCATATCTAGGGTTAGGGTTTTTGATTTTGTTATTAGGTTTAAATTTTTTTTTTTTTGTTTTTAAATAAAAAAAAAAGGTGGGCGGAAGCCGTTTCAATCGTGTGATATAATATGTATGCTGATCGAGTGGAGGCTGCTACGAAGAGGTCAATAAAGGAGCGACTTAACGGCAACATTGTAGGCGATTCTGTCCGCCGGAGACAAGTTTCTGGCAAGAGGTACATCAAAATATCTCTATGTACACTTGCATTTTAAAATATACGCCGGGTTTGTTGTGTATATTTGTTCTTTCACATGAGTGTTCTGGTTGGGTTTTTTGGATTTGAATTTTTTTTTAATAGAAAAAAAAATTATTTTTAACCTAAATAACTTCTTTACTCGCTGCTACCTAGTGCAATGGCTGTGTTTGTTTGCTGCACAAGAGGATTATGATAAATGTTTGAGATGGATTTGGTAGATATGTTTGATTGGATTGGTTTCATTTTTTCACTTTTGATGATTTAGTTGGAGCTGAAAGTTTTAAGTAATAAAAATTTGTGTGACATTAAATTGCGCCTATTTGGTTGTTTTCATTCCTAGACCAATTTACTGTATTCTGGGGAAGACAGATTTACTGTTGATGGGTCAGTATTCAGTTTATGCAGGGGTCATGCTATGTGAGGTTGGCTCACAATAGTTAATACATAGATGCTAGATGCTTTCTGCATTATGTTTGATCCTCATGCTGGTTTTGCATTTGCAAGAATGTGTTTTAATTATATTCATTGGAATATTGTGATAACAAAGTACCTATCCTAATTAAAATGGATGAGAGGGATTGATTTTGATCATCTCCCTCCGGTGATATATGCATCCATGAAGAACAAAGTATTTTCAAAAAGGGAAGTTTTGGATATGTTCTTCCTCCCTCCCTGCCCTACTTCTATCCCCTCCAAACAATTTGTCTATTAAGGAAAGTAAATGTAATATTCATTATTTACTACTTTATTAGCTTGAGTAGACACAGAAATCACTTCTCTCCCTTTCTATTTAGCAAAAGATTATGTGTGTGATTTTGGCTAGACATTGTGTAGGCAAAGGGAGGATGATGACAAATGGGAACATGATCTTTTTGACTACAATGACATGCAAGTTTCAAGTACGTTTCATGAAACTATATTTTTTTCAATTTCAACTGCCACTTCCTGTTTATATAATTTTTACTTTTAGTGCTATGGCCTTGACTGTAATCATGGCATAGATCGTAGAATTGGTGCAGCAGATCTTCGTTTGAAACTCCAAAAGAAGAGTATCCAGCAGGCTGCTGAAAGTGTCAAAGGATCTCTCTCAGGTGGTGTGAGGGATCTGCGTGAAAAGCTCTCTGGTCCAATATATTCAAAGGCAATGGAGCTCGATCGGACAATGCCAAAGCTAAAGCCAGCATCAGAGGTTAGCAAGCCTGCAAGGAAAAGTGTCATAGCTGAAGCTCCTTTGCCTGAGAAAAAAGCAGTTGCCAGCTCAGTTTCTAAGAAAAAAACTCAGAAGGTAAGATAATTTCTGTATTTCGCTTCTGTGAATGAATCAAAGCCATCCATTGACTATTCATGGTTGTAGACATTAGTTTCCGAGTTGTTCCAATGCATGTTCTGTTCACATGATAACTTAGTTAATTTTATGAGCATTTTATGTGAGCTAGCTATGAACATTAATGTAAACATCTAGTGCATTTCCTGCTTGCTGTTTACTTTGATGGTGTGTTTCTGCTTTTCCTTTTCTATTATTCCTTACCCACTTTGATATGCCTGCTTATCTTATGTGATCTTCATAGCTACTGTTTCTTTTATTGGAATTGGGGTATGATGGGATGAAAGAAGGAAGGGAGAAGAATTTTCTGTTTATAACATCATAATTTCTCAAAGTAGTTCTTGCAGCTAAATTATGAATCCTCTCGCAGGTTGAATCGGTGGATAGTTTCTTGCAATCCCTTGGCCTTGAAAAATATTCGATTACATTTCAAGCGGAGGAAGTATGTGCTTGAAATTATCTACTTTAAATATAGGTGTTGGAGGTTTATTTTCAGAAACTCATTGGGTATCTGTTTCCGTAGGTGGACATGACTGCCCTCCTGCACATGACTGATGAGGATCTTAAAGCAATGGGAATACCAATGGTAAGCTTACGAGATTCAGCTGACTGTGTGATTAACTTTAGCTCTATTTTTGTTACTTAAAAATAATTAACTGCATAAAATCTTTGTTGTAGAAGAGTGATAGGAAAGATTTTAGACTGTACTGGGAAATATTTCGGGTTTTGAGTTTTGTTTTTATGTTAACCAAGAAATAGCACTGGAGAGAAATAGCCTCGAGAATAAGAATAGAAAGATTATAAGCATGATGTTTCTTGTCATAATCCATACTTCATAGATGATATTTTTCTTCTATTGTGAGCAAAAGTTGTTTGGTGGACTTTTTGTGCCTGAAGTCACAAATCTGCAGCCAAGAGTTCATGGTTGTCAGCTTCACGATTTTTTCTTTGGCTTGATCCTTCTTGTTAGTAGTAATTATCCCATTCTCTGCCTTCCTCCTTGACATACTGTCTGATTCATTTAATTTGGACATAATTGGTGACACGTCTTAGTGAATGTGATGATGTTATAATTGGTGGATTATCAGCCTGTTACTGCCTTTAATTATGTGTTTTTTTGTTTCAGGGTCCAAGGAAGAAGATACTACTGGCATTGGAGTCCAAAGTTTAAGTCAATGGATTATGCTTTGTTCATGGTGACTAATTGGTCCACCTCAAACATTTGCAGGCTTGTATTTGATTGGTGGATGTAACTTTGTTGGGTAATTGTTCTATAGCTGAATGTCACATAATGAGCGCCTATTTTGAGATGATGGGAAGATTTGGCATATTTAAACAATAGAGAGAATCTTGTGCTATTTGTAGCTATGCAATTCTGCTTTTCCTTAAAAGCATCTTCTGTGGTTGTTTCAACCAAAAAGGAGCGGGCGGGAATGGTACAGTTTATGGCTGGGCACAATGGTAATTAAAGGTTAACGAATGTTGAAAAGCAATTTAGATGCCTTACGTTCTGTATGCCTATTTGATCCTTTTGTATTAAACAATGCTATAAATTTTTAATCAGCACAACCAGGGTTCATGAATCTTTCCATCCATGAAACATAATCATGACATTCCTTTGTAAAGCTTTGGTAGTGAAGATGTTTGTAAAAGATCTTTCCGAGAGAACATTAAATTTCTCATAAGTGGTGCAAGTGTTTTTATGTAGAAAACTACACGCTCATTACTTGCAAGTTCCAAAAGGTTCATAGAAGGCCACTATTTCCCCAAAATTTTATCCGTCAATCTCACTTAACCTTGGAGGATGCTCTGGGGTAAAAACTATATGACAAGAGAATAATGAAATTTAAAAACCCGAGATTTGTCTGGGCTTGTGTGTGAGATTAGTTTCACTTGGCTTTATGGGCAATATGCTGCTCCTGTGCTCTAACGGTTTCTCTCTCTCTAAGAACTTCTCAATCTCCATGTCATGTGCTTCTTCTTTTCTTGTTTGTATCTTTTCCATTCTCTAAGAACTGCAAGAACCAAATGCAGAGACACTGGAAGAAAGAAAGGCTGCAACATAGAAGCACCAAATTAGGATACATAAATTACTAATCCATTTCATAATAGCTACAGTTTGATAGATGAACATGTTTATATCTGGAGGCAGATTCTAGATCATGGTTAGTTGTTTATTAGACTATCAATAAGAATGCATACGGATACTAATGCATGCATAGCTATCTTAGGAAATGATTTTCAAACAAAACCCAAAAAGATTAAACACAAACAGTCTTTTAATGCAAGATACATATTTTTATTCAACGGCCTTGATAACTATAGCAAGGGTAGGGGACAAACCGAATAAACAGCAAAGCAGTGCTCGAATGAATAGTAGCTCACAGACGTCATAGACGGATGATAGAAAGCATCCTCCGCCAAGGATCTTGATTGCCTTGAGGACACTGGTAAAAGCAAACAATAGGATATGAGCTTCTCTCGACTGCAAAGATGGTGATATCTTTTACAAGTTTCAGTACAAAAAAACTTGCCTTCTACTTACCCGCAGAGACATCGTAAATACCCAGGGAAGCATTAGATAGAGCCAATTTTGCAGCTTCAAGAGAAAACTTAACCTGAACATTTACAGCAGAATTACTATTTCAACTGATTTTTCATAACAAAAAGGGACTTCTTGACACATCATGAGATTAATAACCAGAACCAACCGAGAACATAGTCAACCTTTGAACAAGCAAGAATAAGCATTGTAACATAGGTCTTAATATGCCAAGAGAAACAAAAGTATAATTTGAGGCAAATATCAAGGTTTACAATTATCATCAACAGAATTAAAGGCAAACCATTGCAGGATACAGAATTCCATGTACAACATAGCCATCAAAAACACTACTCTAAGGGAGGGAAGAGTAACCAACATTTAAAAATGTGAACAGAGTCAGATGCCAATAAGGTCTGAGCATGCTCAAAATTGACTAGAAAGGAGAAAACCAGTCTAATTGTGCATATGCATAAAAGGAACATACATGTAGAGCTGTGAACCAACCATAAGGCAGTTAAAGTTACAATGCATAATAAATATCTTTGACATCACAAGTAACTTCCAGAAATCTCAATGCTACAATTGGCCACCACCAACTTAAAAAGCCAATGAGGGGAACTTCTGAAGTATGCAACTTACCTGTTTCCCAATATCATCCATAATTATCATCCTTGGAAGTGATTGCACCTGAAATGAATAGTTTGTGCTGAATTTCCTTTAAAATTCTTCCATTTCATATTCCTTTTTCAGGTATCCAAATAAAGAAAGTAAATTTAGACAGATGAAGCACCAATCGAGAAAGTGATCCCAGGGTTGTTCCACACTGGAGAAGATTAAAACACGTGTGCTGACGCAACAAGGCATCCAATTCCCTAATGGAATAAAACAATAAGACAATAATATTTAGCGGTAGATCACAAAAGAACACTGGGTATTTGTTAAAAATAATCAAGAAGCAATTATTGATGAAAAAGCTCAAATAGAAAAATCAAAGCATCCTATAGCAGGATAGTAGGAAATGAAAATAACCAAACGTAAGACAAGAAGCAACAAAGACACTAAAATTCTCAGCACATAAATATTGGCAAAGAAACAGACAAGGACAAACACAAACCTTTTACGTTAATAATCATTTAACCTTTTTCTTATCAACGTGTTATTGTTTATTTCAGTGCCTTGATTAAACAGCTTAGGTTATTTGTTAACCTTCTCGATGTCAAGGTTTTCATCCCTTGGATTAAAGTGTTGGGGCAATAACACATATAAGCATCCATTTTCCTATTACTAGAGTACTTACTCACCACTCAGTAAAGCCTCTTTCACTGGACAAAAGTGTGGATTTGCCTGATACACCATAATACATGCTGTCAGAGTTCAAACCAAACAGCTGTCGTAGCTGCCCCATGAAAACTTCAAATATTTTCTTCAACTCCTGTTCCAAAATTCTAATACTTCATTAATAAGAGAGGAATAGAAGTAATATGAGAACATAATAGCACTTCATCTTGGATTATTTTAAGATGTCAGTTTCTTCCTAGTTCCAAGAAAAAGTCAGTGCAAATTACAATTTTCTGTGGTCAAGTGCTGCAATTAACATGATCTGCTAAGAATATAGGTAAAGACAAACCTAAGGCTTCACAAATTTGTAAAGATAAAAGCTGGTGCAAGAGGGATGAAAGTTTCCATGAATTCAGCCCATCTCTAGACATCAAGGAACATAGTTTTACCATTAAAAAGGCAAGGAGAAAGACAAGAAGAAAAGAAAATCTCTAAACAATGTATACAAGACAAGAATATTCTCATGTGCCGATTTGGCTCACAGGCATTTTGACTGTTAACCTGCCTGGATATGTGCTAGATGTCTTGAAAACATTTTGTAGTTGCCAGATTAATTGCCAATACTTGCATTTATCAGATTCTCAGAATGAAAGAAGAAATAATCATGTAAAGTTATTATTTATTAAACTCTTAATATTTTAAATTAAGTGTCAACTGAAGGCATAAAACCAACCTCGGGAGAGATCTTAAGCTGAAGAGGGCCTTTAGCTTTAACATCACTAAAACAAGCTGGGGGATTCCAAACAACTACTCCTCCCCAAACCTGTAGTATTGCAAAACAATGGTATATTGCAAGATCCAAGAAGAAAAAGAAAAGATACAGTGTGGCATGGCATATAACTCACAGGAGATATAAACCCATTTGTCGAGGAAAAGTCTCTATCAGGCAGCTGCAGCAAAAGTGGGCACTCATTTGGAGATGGTACATAACTGACATTGAAAGGGAAAATGGTTACAGGAGGCACTGGATTGTACAAATAGAAGAATAAGTATTGACTTCTAGGCCAGTCAAACTCATCACCAAACAATAGATAAATGAAACTTCAGGAGGAAACTTACAAGTACAACTAATGTGTGTGTGTGTGTGGGGGGGGGGGGGGGGATGCTAATTAGTGACAAAATCATCATACATGAACAAATTAGAGGGAAGAAATCAAATAATAAATATTATTTAGGAGCGGCTCTGCTAAAAAGCTTCCTCGTTTAAGGACAAAGCATGGAGTGGAAACTCCTATAAACAATCTTGCCTTTCTAAAAAAGAGAGGATTTTCAAAATAATTATTCAATCTAAACCCTATATCAAAAGAAACGGTGCTGAGTTAAAGAATATACACCACAAAATGCAAAACTTTAGACCGTCCACCCGCTGCAGTTGATGTGTCCAAATGCCACTCGTTTGAATTAACCTACCCCACCAAAAATCAATTGATGTGCATCAATCAGTTAATATGATATTAAAAACAGGAAATCAGCATATCATTGCATCCTTTCAAATATCTGCAAGGAAAATTAGCTTTATATTGGCAAAGATACACATGCATTCCCTTCTTCCACCCCCTCCTTTTTTCATTTGATATGTTTTTACAATATCTCTTGCTCTTCTTTCACCCAAAAGTGAGCATAAGCTAGAAATAGTGGAGACCATACAGGGCCTAACCATATACATGTGTGCCAAGATAGAAAGGAAAAAGTGCAGAAATCAGTGGAGAAACTTATTGAAATCTTCATTAGCACCACAACACAAGGGAAGCAGCAAATAGTAAGTTTTCGAATGCTTATAGTGTCTGTTACGTTGATTTAGAAATAAACATTACCCTTCTCCCCTAGAATATAGGCAGGCTCACAATGCAGTAACAGAGTTGCACTTTAGAGAAATATTATGAAGAAAAGTTTCCACTCCCATTTATCATTCAACCAACATGACTTTCCATCTCTAATCCTCCAACTACTCTAGTGAGACTCATATGCACTTAGATCTGCTAATGATTACTCCTTCCTATGCATTCCCCGCACAAAATGAAGCAGTTGCACCAATGACACATACAGCATCCTAAAGATAGAAATAATGCATTTTACTCTTTTTGAGGTGGGGAAGGGGAAGAGTTGATGGCAGAATTAGAGTAACATACAAAGAAAGGAAGATCTTTGGTACTGAAGATGTAGCTGGCCTGCTTGTCATCCCAATAAGAGAATGAGGATTTAGGAGTATGATATAAGACCTGCATAGGAATAGTAGCTTATAACTTGTCCTGACCTCACTACTATGTAAAGTTGAATAGACATTAAAGAATTTGAATCACATATATTTAACAAAATAATAATACTAAAGAAATAAAAAATAGGAAATCAAGAAAGAGGAATTTATTGAAGGAAAAAAAAAAAAAACAGCATTATGACCTGACTTTCAACAGTGACTTCAGCTAGAGGTCTCAGAGTCTCAATAACTGGAGCCAGCAAAATCTCATCTATCTCTTTGAAATCCCTGTAACCAGTTAAGCATTATAAGTACATGATATTTGTTTGCGTGAACTTTAGCCGGCACTAAAATAAATTTCAATATGTAATAACATTGTCAGAAAGGCAGTCATTCCAAACACGAGCCAGTGGAGAGTCAATATCCCTTCAAAACAATTTCTATATATAGGCAGCACATTGATTACCACATAGTTTGATTATTAAACAGCTGAAACAAAAAATGAAAAATCTCCACATCGAAACTTCACCGTAGAGAAACATCATACCAGCCATATACCCAACTATGCGGGTCAGCATTCAACAGATTGAATGAAAGCACAACCCTTCCATCTGCCCCCACTGGCATAAACTCGTTGTGGATTGAACCATCATCTTTCCCACCATTCACGAATACTTTGACAAAGATTTCAGCTATCTGCTCCACCATCTCAGCCTCCTCCTTCATTCTCCCTTCAATCCAGGCATGCCGATACTTCCCGACCACTGATCTTATCCCCACAATGTCATCCCTATTTACTACCACAACCGTATAAACCTTCCTCCTATTATCATTTCTCAACGTAGACTTCAAATAATCATCTAAAACTTCGTCATAATTTTTTAAATTCCTATCAAAATTAAAATCATTCAGCGCCCTATATTTCCAGGAGTAGCTATCCCCTTCACAATTCAAAAGCGAATCAAGGGTTACGGACACAGAATTGTTGCCATTTAGATTGCAAGTACCGCAAAATGGAGTTTCTCCGGAGAGCTTTTGCATGTGAGAATGAATTGAAACTCCTATTTCATCTGCAGAGGTAGTTGTGGTACTGAAATTGACAAATACAGCGTGGAAATGGCAAGGAAATACAACAGGGCTCGATTCAATTGCAGCTGAGAGTGATTCGATATCATCGAAAGGTAGAGGCGATCGGTAAATCTCGACTGATTTTAGCAAAAACGGCAAACCTATAGTGCAAATAAATTACTTTAGGTTAACAAAATCTGTAAGGAAAATATCAAATCTGAAAATTTGTTGAAGAAATTATTGCTGATACCTATGAGAAAAGAGAAGAGAACGGAGATGGTTAGAATCAGTCGCTTCAACCCAGGTCCCGTTTTGCGCATGGTTTCGGGGTCGAAATCCAGCTGGTTGCGGGATTCATTTCTTTGATTATCCAGCTCTGTTTCAGAGATTTCCTCCATTGCCTCTCTGAACTGCTCTACTGACAGCAGCTTCTTTTCAAAATAATGAGTTTTAAAAAATATTTTTTGTTTTTTTTGGTAAGTGAGTTTTAAAAAATATTAATTTGTATATAATAATTATTATAAACATTGTAACAACAAGCCGTCTTAGCTCAGCCGGTAGAGCGCATGGCTTTTAACCATGTGGTCGTGGGTTCGATTCCCACAGACGGCGCAAGAGTTTAATAAATTTTTATATTTTTCATCATCAAAATCTTGTTTGGGAAAGTCAAGCACCAACTTATTATTGGGACTGGACTAAATTTACTAATTTTTTAAAATAAAAATTAATTTCTAAATATTGAGAATCTATTAAATAAAAAATAAGAAAAAGGATCAATTACATTAAAATCTTAAAATTATGGACTAAATTCACCAAATATTGATATCAAATTAGAAATTAATTTTTATTTAGGAAAATTGGTGAATTTAATCCCTAATATTTATGGGTTTAGCATGATTGATCTCTTTTTTTATTTTTTTATTTAATAGGTCTCCAATGAATAGTAATATGTAAAAAAAAATGACCAAATGCACCAACTTATTATACATTAAGAATTTATTAAATAAAAAATTAAAAAAATGGACCAAAAGCTCAAAAGATTCCAAATCCACCTATTTTCCTTTTATTTATGTATTTTACTTATTATAATAGTTTTTTTTTTTTTTAAAAGGGATACTTATTATAATAGGTTAAAGGACTAATTGTCTTCACAAAAAAAAAAAAGAAGAACTAATTGTCTAAATATTTTTAGTTTAGAAATAAAATGGCTAAAAGAAAAATTTAATTGACTAATCAAAAATAGTTTAGAAACTAAAACGACCAATAATCTAATTTATAAGATTATTAGTTGTTTTAGACCCTAAATTATTTTCGATTATCCAATTTAGTCCTTTTTCTTAATTTTTGATTTTTTTTCATCATCAAATTAAAAATACTTGAAAATTAATTTTTATTTATATATTTTATCTTTATAATAGGTTAAAAAAAATAATTTTTCTAAGCACTTTTTATTTGGAAGTAAAAGTAGTTAAATATATATATATATAATCAATTAAAATAGTTTAGCAACTAAAACAACTAATAATCCAATTTTGTATTATTGCCTGTTGAAAAGTTTGAGCTCCAAAAAGCAAAAACCCAATGTAACTGTGCTTTTGTTTCCAGAAGAGAAGAGAACTAGAGAAAAAACTATTGTGGCTTGCTTTCAAACTCCTGGCGAGTACCACATCGGTTGCTGATAAAGCACTGGTATAAAGAAGTTATTATAAAAATAAAGGCCTCGGCCCTCAAACACTCATACCTTTCTCGGCCTTTTGGCTAAGATCAAGTGTAGTATCTGTTCTTATCAGTTTAATATCTGATACGTGAGCCATTGGCTCACATGATATTAACTCAATTTTTTTAGGGGGAGAATCCAATGTGTAGCTTGCTACTCGGGTTCTTGTGAGTCGCCTTGGCGTTGCACTACCGCCTCGGCCTGGCTCGCCCCATCAACCCAGTTTAATATTCATCCGTTTGATGCTTCTTGTCACTCACTGTTCATTATTGGGGTTTTTTTTTTTTTTTTGATAGTTTATTGGGGTTTTCTTTTTAAATGTTTAAATATATATTTGTTAAATCATAAATTACTTCAGTGAAAATTCTGAGAAATGTCTTTGCCATGTTATATAATTTATCTTACAAAACTTTCATCGCATCCTTCTCCTGAAGAATAAAGATCACATCAAGTGAGCATCTATATTATCTGTCCTATTGAATAAAATCTCAAATGCAACTTCTGTTTTTTTCTTTTTTTCAATCTTTTCTTAGTCCATCATCTTATAAGAAGAAGGATTGGAGAAAGTTGCAATAGTTTGTTTTTTAACTCGTCTATTGTCCCACATCGGCAAAGGTATGAAGTACAGGGAGACAGAAGCTAGTATAAAATAACCGGCCGAAGCAACTTGAAACTCATACCTTTCTCGGCCTTTTGGCTAAGATCAAGTGTAGTATCTGTTCTTATCAGTTTAATATCTGATACGTGAGCCATCGGCTCACACGATATTAATTCAATTTTTTTAGGGGGAGAGTCCAATGGGTAGCTTGCTACTCGGGCTCTCGCGTGTCGCCTTGGCGTTGCACTGCTGCCTCGGCCCTGGCACACCCCATCAAACCTAGATGAAATACCTTTCTTTTTAAGTTTAAGAATATAGATGTATTGGCTGTTGTTTAGAAAATGAATAAATGGCTTGGAAAATATGGTAGGTCGATTTATAAAATTGTACGACCCATAGAGTTTTTGGTTTTCTTAAATATAATTTCGCCATGTTACTGAGAATGGACAAATGGTTTGGAAAAGATCTGAAGAGCTGTCTCATTGCGTGTGATGATGGACGATCGATTTCTAAAATTCACGCCTTGATGATATTAACTGGGTTCTTTTGCTATGGAACTTCTAATCCGCAGCTGCTATCATCATATGTTCGAGTTGGTGAGATAGATATTGCCCGCAAAGTTTTCGACAGATTGCCTAAAAGAGGGGTAGATGTTTGGAATGCAATGCTAGTTGCTTATTTACGTAATGACTCACACTCTGAAGTAACAAAAATATATCAACGGATGTGGGTTGAAGGTGTAAAACCAGATAGTTCCACTTTCACAGTCGCGATTAAAGCATGTACCAGGTTGTTGGATTTGGAAACGGGAGAGGGTATCTGGAAAAGAGCAGTTGAATGTGGATACGGAAATGATGTCTTTGTGGGATCTTCTGTTTTAAATCTGTACTGCAAGTGTGGGAAGATGACCGAAGCGATGAGCGTGTTTGGGAATATGCCTAGAAAAGATGTTGTTTGTTGGACTGCGATGATCACAGGCTCTGTGCAGTGTGGGAGAGTGAGAGAGGCTGTGTATATATTTCAGGAGATGAAAAAAAATGGTATTGAAGGAGATGGAGTTGCGATGTTGGGTCTGATTCAGGCTCTTGCAAATATTGGAGATGCAAAATTGGCCTGTTCTGTTCATGGGTATATGATTAGAAATAATATCCCTCTGGACATTATGGTGCAGACTAGTCTTGTAGATATGTATGCTAAGATTGGAGAATTGGAATTTGCTTCTTGTGTGTTTAGGAAGATGGGACATAAGAATGTGATTTCATGGAGTGCATTGATTTCTGGCCACGCTCAAAATGGTTTAGTTGGAAACGCACTTGAATTGTTGATAGAGATGCAGAGCGCCGGCTTTCAACCTGACCTTGTTTCCCTCGTCAGTGCCCTGCTAGCATGTTCTCATGTTGGATGCTCAAGATTGGGTAGGTCTCTTCACGGATATATTTTGAGAAGGCTTCATGTAGATCAAGTTCTTGGTACTGCATTGATCGACATGTACGCGAAATGTGGATCCATTTCTTGTGCCCGAGCTCTGTTTGATAGAATGTCTTGTAAGGATTTGATATGTTTCAATGCCATGATTGCTAGCTACGGAATCCATGGATACGGAAAGGAAGCTCTGGCACTCTTCATCCAGATGACCAAAAAATCAAACTTAAAACCAGACCATGCAACTTTTGCTTCCCTTCTGTCGGCCTTGAGTCATTCTGGACTAGTAAAGGAAGGGCAACACTGGTTTGACATCATGGTCAAAGAATATAAAATCCAACCTAGTGAGAAGCATTATGCTTGCTTGGTTGATCTTTTGGCTCGAGCTGGCCAAGTAAAGGAAGCTCAGAACATGATAAATTGCATGACACAGGAACCAGGTCTCCCTGTTTGGGTGGCTCTGTTGTCAGGGTGCCACAACTATAAGAAATTTTCTGCCGGCGAGCTGGCTGCCAAAAAGATAATGGAGTTGAACCCTGATAACTCTGGAATATACAGTCTACTTGCAAACTTCTTTGCTGCAGCAGGGAAGTGGAATGAAGTTGCTGAAATTAGGAAGGTTATGAAAAAGAGAGGGATGAAGAAAGTACCAGGATACAGCGTTGTTGAAGTGAATGGACGGCTGCATACTTTTTTAATGGAAGATAAATGTCACCCTCAATATGAACAGATTGTAAAAGTTTCAAGGAAGCTGGAGAAGGAGATGAGAGCTTTAGGTTATGTTCCGAATACTGAATTTGTGTTCCACAATATTGAAGAGGAAGTGAAATTGAAAATGTTGTGTAATCACAGCGAGAGACTTGCAATTGCTTTTGCACTGTTGAACACCGCACCGGGAACCAAGTTGCTGATCACAAAGAACCTGAGAGTCTGTGGGGATTGTCACGAAGCAACCAAGTTCATCTCCATAATCGTGAAGAGAGAGATTGTTGTCAGGGATGTGAAACGGTTCCATCACTTCAAGGATGGACTCTGCTCATGTGGTGATTATTGGTGAAGTTGCACATTTGATGAAAGAACACAGTGATAAGCCAATTTACAATATGTATATGTAGGCTACTTCTACCTAATTTGTTAAGTCGAATTAAGTTGTATTAGTTGATGAGGATATGGTACAGTTACACAATTGATCCTCAAAATCAACTTTCATTCAGTGACTTCTCACACCCTAGCAAAACAAAAGTTTTACATATTGGAGAACCAGCGATGAAATGATGAAATTGTCTAAATATTTGAAAGGATGATACAAAGCTTCACAGCATTAGACAAAAAGAATAAACCAACCCCATAATACACCTTCAAAATTGCCTCCTAAAAGGGAAAAAGCTGGACATTTCAGTACAGTTTAGAACCAAGATCAACAGTTACACAGGAAAATACCAAAAATTTGAACCAGAATTGGTTCTATCAACATCTCAGCTACGGTATCCCTGTGCCTGGCTCTGAAGATTTTGGTTGTCCTCTAAAAGACGGTCGTATTCCAGAAGCAGATCAGCAGCTTGCTTTTGAAGGGCAGTAACATGAGCTTCTGCAGTTTCAACCTTCTTGTCCTTCTCAGCCGACTCCGTCTTGAGCTTGTTTAGGTTCTCCGTTAAGTTAGAGATTTCTTTCTTCAAATGCTTTATTTCATCATCAGCTTTCTCCGCCTTCTCTTTAAACTGCGTCCTTTCTTTCTCAAGGATTTCAACTTCTTTTTTTGAAGCTCCGGTTGCACTTCTCAGCACAATCAATTTCCGCATGTAATGGTGCATGCGGTCAATCAGAAATCCAAGGAACAGGCAGAAACCTGGAATATTAGATATGAGAACAAATTTAAGTACTACAAGACAGATGAAAATGTTTGTTTGCCACCAGTTCACTATGTACATCAGTCTCACCAAATATTACAAGCACAGAACTGAGCTCTTCACGTTCAATGGGGTAAGAGGATATTTGTCAAAAGAATTGAGCAAATACAGTCTTTTTGGAGTCAACAGACAGCATTTGATCCGAAATCAGAGCTAATATTACAGACCATACAAGGCCAATGATGAATGAACGGAAACACTATAACCGATTCACTACCAATTGAACTAGCACAAGTTTTGAAGAACTAAAGCTAAAGGGGTACTGAAGAGAAAAGACAATGAAAGTGACAAACACAGTAAATAATGAATGGCCATAACAAATATCGTGCTGAATGCTATATTCTAAAACATAGATACTGCAAAATTTGGCATGCAGATGAAATCTACAAGCAACAAACAGAGAAATACAGTGCTGTCAGCAAAGGACATCGAAAACAAAACTGGCTGAATATTTATTCCAGAAAGGATTTTCCACTACTAAAGAGCAATACAAGACATCTTTTCCTATGGGGTTTTAGAGACTGCATGAAGTTTTTGGTTAACTAAGTAGCCAGGAACCAACAGGCTTGCAGAAGAATTGCCACAGCATCATAGGGATCGGGAAATATGAACTGGGAAAGTAAGTTTAAACACAACTCCATTTTCTTTCTTTCTTTATTGGCAAAATTTCACTAATGCCAATCAGTAGAATGATCAATAAAATGTATTTATATCGAGCAAAGAGATCGGTTTTTACTGTTAGCTGAATTTTCTTCTTTTCTGGGCTCATACTTTTAACTATATCATACATTTTTCCCGGATCAACAGTGCCACTCCCATAATAAGGTAGAACTGTTACGAAGATTTTATGGAATATCCATGCAAGATGTCAGTTGTTTTGCATAATTCAACTTAACCCATAGGAAATTATTCAGACAGCACAAAAGTAATTGATATCAATGATATGGAGCAAGAAAACAAACCAGTCGTTCCAAGACTTCTATGGACATTGATCCTTCTCACTCCTTACCAGAGTTAATATGAGGAAAAAAATATAGAAACACGCATGATTGGCTAACAAGCCACACTCTCTTTAAATTCAAATCAACTATGTTAAGCAATTGAAGGCCTGAGGCATCGAGGAAATCTGGTAGACCAAAATGTTCATGAAATCAGAAATAGTTAAAAGGAAAAAGAGGGCCAAAGAACAACACAAAAACGAAACAGGGCCATGATTTCAGATGACATGCATTTGCGGGATTAGAACCATTGGAAAACCAAAAAGCACCTAGAAAGTAATTAGCCATGTTCATACACCAAATAGGGTGAAATCATACCCATAAGGGAGGCCTCAAGCAAGTTGGTTCTCCAGAGCACCTGATCCATTGGTGACATGGTACCAAGCTTAGCACCCTTGTTCTGAATCTTAACAATGCTAATGAAGTTTGAAAAGAGGATGGCAGCAAAAGTGCCAGCAATAGTCAAAACTGTGCCCTTTCTCACCTTCACCTGATCTAAACACCTCATTACAAGCTCCCTGAAAGGCCCAATTTTTACCACTAACAGAAATGCCACCAGACCTTCAGCACATAGCACCAAATACAGTAGCTGAATCATCTTCACAGCACAAAGAAACCCAACCAACAACCGACTCTCCGACACTTGTTTGCTCTAGTAAAAGAAATTAAGCATATCTTATAAGGTTTATCAAATAACAGAGTCGTTAACAATTAGAACAGAATCACAACGGAGAAATCGCTGCCAAAAATCCAATCTTGGAAGGAAACATGAACAGAATCGTTTAGATACAATACCCCCATCAAAACTTAACCCAATTGAGGCTTCGCTGTTTGCAGTAGAAAGTGAAAGGAAAAAGGGGAAAAAAAAAAAAAAAAAAAAAAAACTCTTCAATAAAGCTGAACCTTTTAGCAGAATATGAGGGTTAAAGCCCACCTACAGATCTGTGGAACTAGTATGGGATAGTAAATAATGTTAAAAGAGAAAGCACCTTTCTTTTCAATGGGGGCAAATTGGCATAAATAGTCCCCAAACTATCCCCATTTGGTGACATTGGTCCCCAAACTATTTTTTTGGTGACAT
>JAXGGT010000169.1:4671629-4694078 GCA_035583425.1 Marsdenia floribunda | reverse complement strand
CTTAAGGGACTACTTTGGATAAAAATAAATATGAGGGACCATAACAGATTAAAACATAAACTTAAGGGACTAAATTGACGATTTATCCATAAAAAAATATGACTTTATTCATTCACTCAAAATAAATGTTGTCTATAAATTTATTGAAAATAAATTTTATATTGAAAAAAGTGAAATTTATTATATAAATTTTATAGAGATTTAGTTTTGTAATTTTTTTTTTTTATAAAAATATATAATATTATTTTATTAATATTAAATAATATTTAATTAAATTAGTATCCATCTTATATTCTACATATAATTGTGGAAAATAAACATTAATTGAAAAAAAAATAATGATCAAACATAATTATTTATTGAGAAATAAAAATATTTTACGGAAAATTGGACATTTTAGTCTCTATTTTATTTTTATTTGGAAAAATTAGTCTTTATTTTTTTTTTTTAACTTTTTTAGTCCCCAAATTAAAATGGATTGGATAAATAAGTCATTATGACTATATTTTTTATGCCAAAAGTCACATAATTTACATGTATAAATTTTTTAAATGGGTAAAAATATTTTTATTTAATAGCTCATTTATAAATTACATGAATTTTGACATAAAAATAAGAAAAAATATGTCTAGAAAGATTTATTTATCTAATTAATTTTAATTTAGAGACTAAAAAAATTAAAGAAAAAAATATAAAAACTGATTCTCCCAAATAAAAATAAAATAGGAACTAAAATGTCAAATTTTCCAATCTTTTACTCAACTCAAACATAAGATTAAAAAGGTAGTAAGCATATTTGGGAGCAGTCACGCCCATGTGGCTACGGTGACTAGTTCTCTTTTTGGTCAGAAACCTGACAATATGTATCATTACGGTGACAAATTCTCGTTTCACACGGAAAGGGATTAGGACCGGGAAACCGGGAGACTTATTTTTAGAGCAAGACTAAGAGAAGACTTGGCAAATGTTTGACGGGTTTCGAAAGAGAATAGTCAAACTTTCACCGATGGCGCCGGTCAATGGTTGATAAACCTCTCTTCCCTCCGCCTTCTTCTTCTTTTTTTCTTCTTCCTCCTCTCTCCGTGTGTTTCCTCATCCTTTTCTCTCTCTATCTCCCTCTGTTGGATTCTTCGATTACTGGATTTTCCTTCCAGCGTTTCTGGAAACTTTGTGTCCGGTTTTTGATAACGAGGACTTGGTTTTCTCTTACCATTTCTGGTCCTTTTTTATTTTATTTTATTTTTTAAAATTTTTATTGAGAAGCTTGGTGGTGAGGAGAGATATGGATGTGAGTTATTCTGTGCTTTGTTTTCTTCCTTTTTTCTCTTTTTGTAACATAATCTTCCGTGCAGTAACCCGTTAACTGTTGCTTTATGGTTTTGGCTATGTTTCAAAAAAGACGAGACGTTTAAGTTGTCTTGGTAGTCGGTACTTTCTATATGATGAACTTTCTGGTCACCGGTGTTGTTTCTTGTTTTTTCCGTTTAATTATGCAAATAGAATTCTTTCTTTTTGTCCGTTTGATTTTATTTTTTTTAATTTTTTGGTTAATGGGTTTGTTTTCCATTTGTCTTGCATTTTTATTGAATTTGGACACAGGACATATTTTTATTTTTAATAGTTATTAAAAATTAATATTATCATTTGATTAGATAAATTTGGTATTGTCTCTTTCTCTTAATACTTCATCTTTATATGTGAGTTTATTTGAACCATAGCCGTTAAGGAAGTATTTTTTTGGGTTGTTATAACTCTACAGAAATTGGTATCACATTATTGATGCAATCCAACAACTAGTACACTATTTGCAAATTATATATTTATTTGATGAACGCAGTCGACTTCTTATCTGAATAATTAGCAAATCTTTTGCATGTTACTGCCGGGAAATCCCCTTTTTCATCTGTAGTTTGTGGACTCAATCGATCTAGAATAACCTATGGGTTCTGTTTCTTTTGGAGATGATATTGGCATAGTACTTTCATCCATAATCAGTAGTCTGGGAGTCCTTTTTTTTTTTTTTAAAGTTTGGTTGCTCTACTGTTTTCCCCCTTTTGTATCGTTTTTTCTTCAACCTGACTATTTATTTCACAAGCTGTGGGCTCTGCATTTATATTTCACATTTCTCATTTCATGTAAAAAAACTGCAGCATTTTTAACCCTAATGTGCTGAAATCACATCCTTTTTGTCTCAAATGGTTTGTAAATGATTGATCTCTTATTGTTCCTTTGACGCTTAAGGGGATAAGAGTAGTATTTAAAAGGCCCATCCAAAGCCAAGTTTTGGAATTTCCGATAACAAACTAGATGACATATCCATATCAAATTGCACCACAGAAACCTCATGTTTTTTTATTGGACTTTGCAATAAATCTGGATAATTTTCATTTTCATCCGTCTCGATGCATTTATTTTCAGTACAGTGGAATTGAATTGAGACTATAGGGAACAAAATATTATTTAATGAATCCCATCAACTACTCTCTCTTAGAATTTTCAATTGAAAATGATCAGTTTATTCTCTTTGACTTTTCTCTGAGAGTAACGTTGTTCCTGTCACTCCCACCAAAATCCTTTTTTGGGAACATGTTTCTTGGCTACTTTCATATCTGTATACTTCACCATTTCTTACCCTTGTCTTGGATTTGACCTTTAAACAAGTTGGCGTGCAATGTCAGGCAGCAACACTTTTAACAATATCAAGACTACAATGATATATTAACAAGAAAATCATAAGGTGACTGACTGAAACCGTGTGTTACTTTGCCTTTCAATCAAGTATGGAAGTGGATTTTGGCATCTAATTTCCCACAATTTGTAGGAGAGTTCTCTCTATGTGTTGATTTAGTCATTATGATGATAGGACTTTATGGTAATATTCTGTTTTTATTAGTACTTTCTTACATTTTCTTCCTTTTCTGAGATGTTCCTATAGTGATTATAAGCTAAATCTTGATGGTACTGAATTGTATCATGGTCAGATGTAGTTTGAAAGAGAAATAATCAAAGACCTTACTTTCTAGAAGAAATTGCTGTATTGCTGTATCTTCATTCATATAGATGTATATATATTCCTATAATTTAAGTTTGTAGGTGATAATTAACAATATTGCCTGTCCTCTTGTTCACAGCAGCGGGGACATGTGCCAAAATTTGGCAACTGGGAAAGTGAAGACAATGTTCCCTATACAGTATACTTTGAGAAGGCTAGGAAAGGTAGAGGTGGAAAGATGATAAATCCAAATGATCCCCAGGAAAATCCTGATGCATTCTCCAAAATGCCGCCGTCATATCCAGCTCCGGCTCCTCCTCCTCCTAGAACTAAAGCTCAAGCAGAGGAACCAATGGGACATGGTGCAGCTAGAACGACGCGTGATCAACGTAGAATGAGCAGGGAAGATGGAAACTATAGGCAGTTTGCAGAGTCTCCTGCACGGACTGACAATACAAGTCGCAGAACTTCTGGTGATCACTCATCACAGCAGCATTATGGCCATGGATCAAATTCTGGTCGTCCTTCAAGGCCAAGTGCAGGATCCGAGCACAGCTTTGAGAAGTCGCCACTCCATCCACATTACCAGGCTAAGGTCAGGGGGCCTGGCGGTGGTTCTCCTGCTCGGGAGGGGAAGAACTCGTATGATAGTAGCCATGGTACTCCTACAAGGTCTCGGATGAAACCAGTTACCCGAGCAGATGGAAGTGTACGTCTTTTTATTTGTTTAATGTCTATTTTACTCCTGTTTTAGTTGCCAAAGAAATAGAGCACAATTCCAATATGCAACTGCATTATTGCACTTGCATTACAAATTTACACACACACAGTTTTTTTTTCTTTGAAAAGAAAAAAAGGAAAAAAAGATTGACCTTGTAAATTCAGCATGTGCAACTGATCAATAAGCTAAGCTGCTGATTTGATTGAATGTGGATTTGCAGCCTGATAGAGGTGCTGCAGTTCCAAGATTCGGGGAGTGGGACGAGAACAATCCTCAATCAGCTGATAATTTTACTCATATTTTCAACCAAGTGAGAGAGGAAAGGCATACTGGCTCCTCAAATGCACCGGGTGCCAAATTTGAATCACCTTACCACAATGCGAGGCAGAGATCCGATGACAGTAACAAGGTATTTGTTTTTTCCCTTTTTTCTCTTCTATATGTATAGGTTGATGGGAAAACAATCTTGATTCGCGTGAGTCTGCTGATTCTTGAAGCAACAGCCTGCCATATATAGCTACCTGGTTCATTTTTTTTTTTTTTTTGGTAGGTATATAGCTACCTGGTTCTACTTGCTAATAATTGGTTTCATTTATTTCCAGGGATGCTGCTTTCCCTTTCTTAGAAAATGAAGAATTTGGCCTTATGGTGTGTTTCATTGCAATTTGTTGGACCTGTATATAGCCCCCCAAGGCCTTTTTGGGATGGAAACTTCTGTATTTCTGGTTGATTTTACTATCAATTTGTATGCTGCTTTGTGATGATAGAATATGTTTTGTTTTTGTTTTTGTTTTTGTTTTTGTTTTTTTTTTTCCTCTTTCTTTTTACCCTTTTATTTTGTTGCTTTATTTCTATATTGTACCATGTAAGCACCAATTTTTTTTTCCTATCATATTTAGTTGAATGAAAGAAAATACTGCAGATTCTTTTATCGCAATTCTTTACATGTCTTCCCAAATTTGATTATTATTTTAAAAATAAAATAAGATAATATTGACCAATATTCTCAGTAAAATTTTACATGTTAGTTATATTTTTTTTCCACAATATGATATATTCTATAATTTATTATTATTTTTCAAAAATTTTAAAGGTATATTAATTGTTTTGTTTCGTATATGGTACATTTTTAAAAAACAAATAAATATATATTTTTTAAAATATATGACCACAAATATTTTTTTAAAAAATATTTCATTAGGATGATTTTGTGCACATTTTATCATGTTACTCAAAAAAAATTATTTATGTTATTTTAAAATAAGTTATTGATTGTTTTAGTTTCTAAATTATTTTTGATTAGTTAATAATTTTTTTAAAAAAAATTATTTTTATCATTGAACTAAAAGTATTTAAACAAATTAGTTCTTTAATTGGTTTTAAACTAAGTAATTGGTCATAAATTAATAATTTGATATGTATGTTTTTAACCATTAAAAACTAAAATGCAATTTAGTATTTAAAAAATAATATATGATGTTTTGAAAAAAGAAAAGATTAAGAAGAAAAAAATATTTTTGATAAATTTTTAATTTTAAAATTATTTTATAGTTAAAATAATATATTTATTTTTTGTTAAATAAAGTAATAAATTTAAAATTGTTATATATATTATTTTATATATGAATATCTTAACTTTTTTTAGATATTTTTGACTTTTTCAACAAGAGTCATGTATTTATAAATATTAAGTTTTATTTATTTTAATAAAATTGTGTTGACGCGACATTTTATTTTCTTATATTTCCCCTTTATTTTAATACGTTATCAACACCAACTCTACCACGAGAGATTCTACCAGCTCTACTATGAGAGATTCTACCATTAGTTCCTACTTTGGAGTTCAAAGTTTGAGGTTTGAATCACAAACAATAAAAAGGTATGTGATTTTATTTTCAAAAAAAAATTTGTGACTCTTGAAGTCAGATTCGATAGATGCTGAGATGTCTTTAATTAATACAAATCCGATAGATACTGTCGTTCTTAATAATATGGATTTCAAATATGGATATACGATCCAATTGATTCGATTACCAGAAGATAATCATTAAAAATCGACTTCCAGAAGATAGTCGTAAAACAAAAAAAAAAAAAAAAAAAAGTTGAATTAGAGAAGATCGTTGTAATATGACTATTATTCGATTACAATGGTATACCACAAAAGACTACTATAAGATAGTTGAATGTATGTTCTAATAAAAAAAAAAAAAAAAAAAGGAGCATGATTATACACTTATGACATCACAGGGTTTTAAATCCATAAATATAAATCATATTACAATATTCGATATCCCATAAGAGGTTATAGTTGTGATCGATCACACAAGATATGTGTCTTACCACCAGAAGGCAAAAAAATCATAAGTTTTTTTCAAGAGGCGTAAAGAAAATTATGAATCTTAGATGTGGTTGACTATTTCAAAATTCTGTCATATGTGTATAATCATGCTTTTTTTTTTTTTTTTAATTAGAATATCCATTCAACTATCTTCTGGTAGTCTCTTGTGGTAGACCATTGTAATCGAATAATAGTTATCTTACAACGATCTTCTCGAATTCTTTTTTTTTTTTTTTTTTTAATGACTATCTTCTAGTAGTCGAATCAATTGGATCGTATATCTATATTTGAAAACCATAATTATTATTTGGAACGACAATATTTACCGTATCTGCCTTAATTAAATACGTAAATTAGACCATTTATAGATATTTTATGGTTCTAAATAGACACATTCAGTAGATGGTTTGATGTATATCTATTATCAACTCGCAACCTGATATTTGCAAAATTGCCTGCTCAAATAAGAAGAGCATTAGCATAATATATTTGGATAATGTTGTGATTGACATAAGTGTAGAACATCCTATAACTCATGTTCATACACACAAATTGGTTAGCTAAGTCATTTGTTAAGCAATTACAATTCACAACTATACATTTACTTACACTTTTTATTACTTAAGAGTAATACAATTTTATATGCAACAGAACTTGTGTGCATCATACCTATAAAAGTTTCAGCCTATTTACAATTGGTCAATGGTCAATAGCCAAATATTTTTGGTCTTAAAATTTTTGAATGTGCGACATATGTTTCTATAACTCTACCATGACGCACAAAGATGGGTTTTAAAAGGAGATTGAGAATATTTGATTCTCCTATCATAAGAGATATTGGAGATCTTTTTATAATTTTCATGAATCATAATTCTCAATATTAGTGGAAGAAACAAAAATGCAACTTGATAATATTGAGAATATTTTGATCACTATACAAAATAATATGAACTTGAAGTTTAAAAGATAGTTCAATTGTACAATATAAACTGCCATATATATTTGAAGAAACAATTGAATCAAAAATAAATATTTGTCGACAATATTTTTATAGAGAATGTAACGCTAGCTATTGTGATCATAATGGTGATCATGTGTTCACGAATATTTGATTGACTATATTTTTAAAACGATGCAATTGAAACATAATTAAACTCACTTGAAAAATGTGAATTTTTGGATGTCATACTCTTAGGGTACAAATGATTATTTGTGCAACAACCAAATAAGAAAGATGAAGTTGTGAGATATAAAACACAACTTGTTGGACAAGGATTTTTGTAGAATTTTAACTATGAAGTCACATGTTCTATTGTGGTGGATGCAATTATGTTTTGGTATCTTATTAGTCTGGTAGCTAATGAAAATTTTAAATGTGCATCTTATCAACGTAAGTATAGTCTATTCATATGACTCTCTTAATGATATTTATATGAAAATTTTTGAAGGATTTAAGATGTTTGAAGCATACAATTTAAATTCTCGAGAATTATATTTAATAAAATTATAAATATTTTTGTATGGATTAAAACAATTAGGGCATGTATGGTACAATCGTCTCAATGACTATTTGTTAAAAGAAGGTTATCAAAATAACCAAATTTGCCTGTGTATTTTCATTAAAAAAGAAAATTATGGATTTGCTATAATTGTTGTATATGTTAATGATTTAAATATTATTGGAACTTCTGAACATATTTCAATAGCTATAGATTCCTTGAAGAGATAATTTAAGATGAAAAATCTCGGAAAAACAAAATTTTGTCTTGACCCGTAGATCGAGAACTTGAAAAATGGATATGAAATTTTCGTACATCAATCGACTTATGCGAAAAAGTTCCTTCAAATATTTTGTATAGACAAAGTGCATCTATTAAGTACCTCAATTGTCGTTCGATCACTTGATGTAAAAAAGGACATTTTTCGACATTAAGAGGATAATGAAGAACTTCTTGATCCTGAAGTATCATATCTTAGTGTAATAGGTGCACTAATGTATCTTGCTAATAATACGATACCTGATATAGCTTTGCTGTAAATTTATTAGCAAGAGTTAACTCATGTCCAGCTATAAGACATTAGAATGAAATTAAACATGTATTTCGATATCTTCAAGGCACAATTGACATGAGATTATTATATGTCAACAGTTCCAAACAAGACTGTTGACATGAGATTATTAACAAGATTTAACTCATGTCCAACTTATTGATTATGCTGACGCTGGTTACTTGTGTAATCCACATAAGGCCAAATCACAAACAAGACTGTCTTTCTACATGTGGGGGTATCACTGTGTCATGGCATTCTACCAAACAGACATTTGTTGCTACTTCTTCAAATCATGCAGAGATTATAGCAATTCACGAAGCAAGTCGTGAATGTATATGTTAATATCTATGATTCTACATATACGGGAGACTTGTTGTTTATCTTATGAGAAGAGATCTCTTATAATACTCTATGAAAACAATGCAACATGTATAGTTCAATTGAAGGAAGGATTTATTAAACAATATTGTACGAAACATATTTCACCACAATTTTTCTTTACTCATGATCTTCAGAAGAATGACTATATAGATGTTCAATAGATTCGATCAAGTAACAACTTGGCAAATTTGCTTACAAAGTATTACCGACTTCAACATTCGTTCTTTCTATTTTCTATTTTCTTATATTTTTCCTTTATTTATAACACAAATTTTATTTATGTATTTTATTTATTATATGAAGTTAAAAGACTAAATTGATTAATTGAAAATAGTTTAGAAATGTGAATAATTCTTCTATATCATTTAAAAAAAAAAAAAAAATCTAACAATGACAGCAAGGGATGAGGCATACATACACGTACCCATATGAAAGAAAATTTTAAGCTATTTTTAAATTGGATTTTTTTTTTTTTTTTTCAAAATTTTACTCAAATTGAAAAAAAAAATGAACTGTATTTATTTAGATATCACCTGACATGCTACTGTTTATATTTATCCAATGGCAAAAAAATGAATAAAATATTCAATATATACATATAAATATATATAACTCAAATAACAATATCATCATTATACTAATAAAATATATTATTTTTGTCTCCATATACTAGACAAATTTTTAACTTATTCTACCTTACTCATCGTTTTTCATAATCCATTCAACTTTTTTTTTTAAAAAAATTGAGCCATCTAAAAAAAATTTCAATCCAAAAACCTTAAGGACGGTCAAATTTTGGAGATAGAATCTTTTATTCCAATTTTGTCCCTGTAGTGGAGACTGGAATGGAATTATGGAAGTTACTAAAAAGGGACATGGCTTCTGCTCCGGCTCTAACCGGACCCGATTTCAGAACCGACTCGAAACAGTCGGCCTTAGATCCTATTTGTTTTTTGAATCGATCCGCTGCTCCAATCGTAAATGATTACAAAATCAGCCGACGTTGCCTCTCTGTACTACAGTCTCTACTCCGGCCTCCTCTTTCATCTCATTCCGACGGCTTTCCTCTCCCTCCTTTCTCTTTCTGTTTCTCTCTATTTCTCAAAATCCATTCCGGATACAAAACCCTAGAAGCGTAGGGGCTCGCGTGATAACTGATAAATCCATTTCGAGTACTTTTTTAGGTTTGCTCTCTCTCTCTCTCTCCCTTTTTCCTGTGGTCATAATGTCTTCTGGTTTTAACATTATCGCTGGGTGGAAAGCGTCTTGAATTTTGACAATTTTTTTTTTTTTTTTTTAAAATTATTTACCTGAAAATTCTTATCAGTCTTCTTAAAAGCAATTTTTCCCCCACTCTTAAGATTTAATTTTTTTTTTCCCCCTTTTCCTGTGGCGGTTATGAACTTTGGATCGCTTAGACTTAGTTTTGAGTTTCTAAAAATGTCTCTGTATATTTTCATTCATTGGATGGATAATTAACGAAAGTCTGGTTGTAAAAGAAGGGATGGCTAGGCTGGAACTTTTATTTAGTAGTTGGAGGAAAGTTAAGATAACTCAAGCGCTCTTCTAAGGCGGTTCTAAGGGAAAAGTTTCAACTTTTTCGCCGACTGTTAGGGGTTTATCGATTATTGGCAAAGGAGTTTTCTAGTTGCGTGATATACGATTTCTTTGAAACTGAATCGACCCTTCTGCCCATCGGGAGATTTATTTCAAGAATTGTGAATGGTTTTTCTTGCAGGTCATTTATCGAGGGAGGTTCTCATATAAAGAAACACTATTAATTTCGTCATATGAAGAAAAACTATTAATTTCCTTTTCAGGGACAACATACTCTTTTTATTCTTTTCACTCTTTGGGAAGAGAATTACTTAGAGGGTTGTTCTTTAGAAGTCTATTGTTTGCATAGGCCCTTGGAACACAGTAAGTCTTTCTATACTTGCCTCAGATATATATATATATATATATATATAAATAGGCTTTTTTCCCCCCCTTTTTTGATGCGGCTGCTCTCGTGGAATTATAATGATCTGACAATCATGTGCATTCCTGATTATCCTTGATCATGTTCCTTGCATGCTGTGTGTTTTTAGTTCTATCATTTGAAAGGTAGGAAACCAGAATGCTTCAGAATTTGGTATTGTTCTTTGAGGGATGTTTTAACTTCAGGGTTCTAAGTTGATGTAGACATTAATACATGACCTCAGAAGGGTTTAAATTGTGTTTTCTAAGTGGTACATCAAATGCATTATGGATGATTACATCAAACATTTGATAAATTTGCTTATTTGTGAACCAGAATCTTTGTATTCTTACTGTTGCCCATGAGCGAACTTAGAAAATCTCTTAGTCAAATATATTTCTGAATCATTTTTAACATGAAATCTCGTGTCACTTAATTATTGTGAAAGGACAATAATAAGTTTTGATAACCATTTGGTCCTCTCTGCAAGGTGTGATGTCTGGTTTCTGAATATCTTTGATATTATATTTTGCTTATGATTTGTCGTATAAGTAGTTATTCTCCATCTTTGGTAAGCAGTATTTATTTATGATCTTAACTGTATAAGTTGATTTGTGTTTTCACTAGGGGTTGGAAGGTCATTTTCCTGGAGAGAACAGTCAAAAGTTTAGCATGAGCAGCCAGGAGCAGAGGACACAACCTGTGAGGCGTTTGAGGTCTCTCAGGAGAAGGAAAACAGGATTAGACGTTGATCTCAATGTTGTACCACCAAGTGAGAGCCGAGATCAAGTGGGTAGTTCAGCTCCTCAAGGAGTTCCAGAAGCACCACCTGCACCAATTGATGTTGAAGCATTCGATGATGATGTTATTATATCCTCCCCAAGGGCGTTTGCAGAAGTATGCTCTTCTTCTTGGTGTTATTTCTCTTCTTTTCTCCCCTCCACCCCCCCCCCCCCCTTTTATTTCTCTCTTTTCTTGTCGGGAGCTGGGAGGAGTGTGGTGGTTAGAGATGCTTATTTTGTTGCTTTGATCACTTACCTACTCATATAACTAATTGTTTTGAAGATCATTGAATTTATCTCAGGCTAAAAACAATTCTAGAAGGAACCGGGGACGAGCAGTAGTGGTTGATGTAGATTCTGGTAAGTCACTTTCCTTTTTAGCCAATTCTTCTGTTTACTATTTTATTTTATTTTTTTTTAAAACACTCTTCCTGAGTTTAGTATGTCATGGACCAGAAGTAGCTTGTGTGGGTTAAGTGTTTCAATCAAGGAATTAATTTGTTCAGTGTCTTTTGGCTTACCAATCTATTGATGTTCCCTCATGCTTGGCTTCTTTCGAAAAAGAGTGGTAGTGTTATGCTGTCCTTGATTATTGACCTTGGTAGTGTACTGTGATATCTATTCATTGCTATAAATGCAAGTGGTGATTCTGGAGGTAAAAGTGGATTGTTTGTATTGAGTCTCTTTATTCTCTACAATGTTCTCCTTTTCATCTTTTTGCTCTTTGTCTTTTTTAGTTCTAATTCCAAGATAAAGGTTATTTTGAGATATGAACCTTTCTATGCTAGAAAATTACCGATGATCACGCTTGTTTGCTACAAATAATTTGGGTTCTGAGTATGCTTCTCAAACTGAGGGATCGATGATACCTTGATAGAAGATGAAGGATCCATAGAATATAAACCGAGAGATACAGTAATTCAATTTTGGGGTTTTATTTTATTTTATCTTTTCGGGCGGAGTTATTATATTTCTGCTGTTTTTTCCTTGACTAAATCCCTGAAAATAATTGTTACTGGCTGACGTATGTGTGAGGGTTATTATCTAAGGGTTCAATTGGGACTTGGTCCTTCTATGTTTTTCCTTTTCTTTTGATGGCCTCTGTTTCAAACAATTGCAGAAGAACCATCCAGGATTCCACCAATTACTCGCAGCAAGCGGAGGAGAGGATCTATGAACCAAACACTTAATTGTGGCCTCTTCATTAACCTGGAAACTAGTAGTAACTCCATGGTAATGCTGACCGTTCTTTGAGACTATGTTGGATTTTCTCGGCCATTCTGATTGATAATTGACCACTTTGGCATGCTTTGTACTTCTCCCTTGCTAAAATGCAACTCTTACTTAGAATTGGGTCAGACATTAAACCAAAAAAATTTGCTGATTAACAGTTAAGTGATTGAACTGTTGAACTGTAATCATAATGGTAAAAATAAAATTAATTAAATATATTCTTATAAACAATGAATTTTGTAATATTAGAATATAATTCAATTATAATGCTTTCATAATAAGATTTAACATGATTAATATCAAATTAGAATTTCTTATTTGTGAAAAATAATCAAAGAAACTATTAATTTGTATTTTTTAAAAATGTATGAATTACAATTGAATGATTGATTGAGTTACACTATTTTGAATTTTTTATTTTTATAAGATAATTAAATAAAAAATAAGGTAGTAGTGAATTATAATTTAATACAAAATTTATTTAGAAAATTTTGTTAAAATTTAGACTAATTTTGACTTTAATTCACAAATTTTAGAAACTTACAGTTTAATTTTGTACCATCCGGTTTAATGGTTTAACCAAATGGTTCAAACTACATTTTTTTTTGGGGGAAAAAAGGTTTAAGGGTTCAATCAAACCAGTTAATGGTCCAACCGGTCTGATTTGGTTCAAAAAACATGGTCAGGATCTTCACATGTTAGTCACTCACTTCCCTTTTTTTTTCATGAGATGAGCATTTTAAGACTTGCTTTAAGGAGATTTGGTGTTCTGTTCTACAGAGGGATAGTGCAAAATGTGATGTACCCCCACCTCCACCCCCAAAGGAACTTACCTTCAATTGCCCAGTTTGTATGGGTCCTTTAGTGGAAGAAGTGTCAACCAAGTGTGGTCACATTTTCTGCAAGGCATGCATCAAGGTTGCCATTGCTGCACAGAGTAAATGCCCTACATGTAGGAGGAGAGTGACAGCAAAAGACATCATCAGGATTTATCTTCCGGCTGCAAGTAGTTGTTCTTGAGGTTATTCTCTCCTTTTCTTCTTCTTCCTTTTTTGGTTTTGTTTGTGTTCTCTGTGAATGGAATATTTTTTATTATTGAAGTGGAGAACTGGATTGCGCTAACCATATTGTTTTCTGGTTTTATAACATTGATAACTTCATATCATCATCATAAAATTGCAAAATCTGTTCAGGATGCTTTATTTCATGTTTGGGGGCAGGTGCGGGGGGTTGGGGGGGAGAGCTGGTTGGCAATTATTACACGGATTAGCAAGCAAACAGTATATATGGTCTTTAACATTGACAATACCTCTATTTTGTATAATGTGTTGTACTTGGGTTTTATTTTATTTTTGCTTAATCTACAAATATTTTTCCTCCCAAGATAGAGAATAATTGTTCTGTTCCTGGGCACTATGCCCAAAGGACAAGGTTCTATAGCACACCCTGATTGAAGTATGGTGCCAAAAACATACCTTATCTATGTATATATATTTATATGATTTATATTATATGAAATAGAAAGTTCAAAGCCTTAAACTCAAATATATTAAAATAAAAGCTTAAGATAACCCTGAATAATTGTTTTTATATATCTCTACCTATTATTTATTCAATTCATAATAATCTAGTTGAACTATTAAAATCTATCTGGAGGATTTGTTTTTGCTACCTTCTTATTTAATACGGATACTTATGTACACTTACTGTTAAATCATGGCTTTTTCTAAGGAATTGATTTACTATAAAACACCCTAAATATAGTCAGCAGATTTAGATTATGTTAGCTTTTTGAATCTTTTGTGTGAAAATTGCTATATACATAAATTCCAGAAGTAACAATGGAAAACCAGCCTCTTTGATCAGGCACATCTATTTAGTAGCTTTGGCCCCAGAAACAACAGGTGTGAAAAGCTCAAAAAACCAGTTGGCAGAGGCAGTTTGCTTCTGACACACTAAGAGGTGCTGATGTAGTTCGAGCCTGCGCCTGGCGGGCTACGCAAGCACCTTAACATTGGGTACCCTGATTATACCCTTACCTAATTTCCACCCTGACACTAATTTTGTACATGCCAAAAGAAAAATTCAACTAATATTGAGGTTTTTCTAAAAGGATCTATGAGAGTAAATAATGCTAGATATACTTATGAAGGTTGTTTTGCTGGATTCTGTAGTAAGAAGTAAAAGACCATGGAAGTAAATGTTGCTAAGAGCTCAAAACAGTAAGTAAATGCTTTGAACTTCCATAAACATTGGAGAAATCTATGAATGAATTCTCATCTGGAGTGGACAAATGGTTTTATACAAAAATGTGATTTTCCAAATTCTCCTAGTCGAATTTTAGTCAAGTTACTTTCTTCATAGACAATGCCACTAAAAGGTGGGTTTTCCCATTAAGTATTAGCCAGGAGCCAGAGAGGTGGTTGTGTGAAATGTTTTCATGTACAACTATAGCATATATTAGTGAACAAAAATTTTAGATGCTAGTGTCAAGTACCTTGATTTGGCTCGTAACACTGCCCTTTATTTGTCTCCATTTATAAAGTTGAGGTACTCTGTATTTTGACAAATTTTGTTGCTTATGATATTTGGGTATTGTGTTTGTGATTTGATGTTCCTGTCTAGTGAAATTTATCTAATATCGCTATTGGTGTGTTTCAATAGGTTTCCATGACCTGCATTTTTTAAGCGGGAGGAAATGGGAGCTTCTTCTTAGTACAAGAAGCAACTTTGAATATTCTAAATTGGATGGTATATTATAGGATTTGTAAGGGTGATTTTGGGATGCCATCTTAGTTGGAGGTTTTTGGTGTACTTTTTAAAACTCCTGAACAGCTGTGGTCATGTAACCACCCAAACAAAACTATAGTTTATGGTACATAAATTTCTAGCTAAAGTTTTTCTTTATTTTAGATGATATTTCAGTTGCATTTTGCCAATGCTTTTCGCTTATGGACTAACTGCTTTAATTTTTTGTCTCTCTCTTTCCTTAACCACAGACAGCAATACTTTTATCTGTTCTGGTTATGGCCTGAGAAATTTAGGGGTTGTTTTGTTACACTTAAATTATAGTATAAAATAGTACACAAACTTCTGGGAATTCTTATGTGTGGCTGAGCTATCTGTTTTTGGGGATGTATTCATATTGCATATGAAGTGAACAAACACCCGGCGTAAACTACTGCTACTGTAGTGGGGCAAATATCTACACTTGACCTCTGAGATCTCTCATTATTTGGAAGACAGTGTCTCAGATTTTTGGGACAAAACAGGCAGAGAAATGCTCTGAGAGAGCTTTGAAGCCACTGGGCAATAGAAGAGGCCAAAACTTTCTATGAATAAATTATTAAAAATCTTTAAATACACGGTACAAAGTTTGAGATATAAGCTCGACATTACAAACACTTGACAGACTAAAATTATAAAAGTTGAGTGACTAAACTTTCTAAGGCACAAAATTCAACCATTGCGCATCACCCACCTATAAAAGTTGAACAGAACAACCTATATTCAACACAAGAAAATGAAGGGTATATTGGTAAAAAAGTGATGAGAAAGGGGAAGAACAAATCTAAACAGAGACAATAAGAAAAAGGTTTCCTCAAGAATGATGCTGGAAAGTAGGAAGTCCAGAGGCTAGATTACATGCAAAAGATCATCTTTTGGCAGGTTTCTTCCTCCACTCGGTGCGGCCCCTGTTTATTTCAAGGCCATCCCGTGATAATCTCAATAGGTGAAGAAATCGGGGGCATCCTTCCCCATCTTTTGCAGCCATAGCAGAACCATTTGTCATCTTAAGAGCTCCATCCTCATCAAGTTCAGGACTAGTGAGGGAATCAACCACATCATTGTGCTGGCACTCACGCCGGTAGTCCAATGTAATCATTTTTAGTTCATAATTATCAATGACTTCTTGAGGCATGCTCTGTGACATAGATACATATGCTTACATTGTAAGTAGAACACATGCCAGATAATATTTCAATTGGGACAACTTATAAGGACCACAGCTTAAACAATAACAAGAAATCTCATGACAAATAAAAAGGCTGACTCTAGATCATATAATTATATCTTAATACAAAAGACTACTTTTATTGCTCATATAATTTCTGGCCAAAAAATTACTGACAGGTAAATAATTGATAATCCTAACACCCCCGAAATTCATGCTTACGTGCTACTCAACTATGATGCTCTAATCTCAAAAGTATAACTCAGAAATGACATTACCGCATCATAACTTATTGAAAAGTGCCATACTAACCTCAAGAACCCATCCAATGTAGGTAACATTGTTTACATGCTGATTCATGTCCAAATCAGCTCTTCGTGGCTGCCAATATAGGAGAGATTAAAAGTCCAAAAATGAGAACCTTGAGTTCGTCTGTAGAAGAAAAAAATCTTACAACCAATTCTGCAGGAATGAATCTTACCACCAGTTCTAATTTAGAAGATGCAGCAGGATCTTCTAGTTTTGCTATTTTATTCAGGCTGGCATTGTTCTCCTCAGGAAAAGCTAATCTGACATCCAACATTAAGTCAACATTATTTGTCAAAAAGTTTATGAAGATCAATAAAAGTAACAAGAGAAAGAGTGATGACCAGTATATAGACAACTGGTGAAGGCTTCATAAAATCTTATGTCAGGGGAGACAATATTTGGATGAGATTCAAGATCTAATGCCTTGTGAGATGTTTTACAATCTAAAGTACCATCTGAGAGAATGCTTCAAGATTCAACTCACCCAAAATTGAAGATGAGGCTAGGCACAATTCTAATGCCAAAATACCGCCATATGGAGTGAATAGTCAGATTCACAATACCAAAGTTATCGAATAAAATTTAAGTCTAGTTGTTCAAGAAACCAGTCACACCCTGCAAATCTTCCTATCTACTTTAGGATGCATGTGACTTACATTCTCACTTTACTTAACAGCATCATTAAAGGAAAAGATGCACAGAGAGGATTTATATATATGGACTAACTCTAAAACTATAAGTGAAGAGTAAAATATTACTATTGAGCAGCTCAATCATTCAGTGACTTCTAGTTATGCCAAATCATGTAAATATTTGAAAACATGATTGCTGATATTTAGCAGATGCAAAAAGAGTAAGGAGTTTCAGAGACTTACCTGAGTGTTTTAGGACAGTATATTAAATATTCATCACGGACCTCATCAGTGACTTTCTGAAGGCGTCTAGTAACTTGGTTCATCATTACCCATTTGCTGCAGAAAGATATTTAATCATCATTGTTAGCTGTACAACTTATCCGAAAGAGTTCTGTCAGAACCCCATCAACTGCAATGTTGGGTAAAAATCTAATGCAAAGATGCCTGACAGCTAAAGCAACCAATTTATCAAACACTCGACAGAAGCACATCAAGAAAGCATGAAGTTGCAGCAGACTCACATAAATAACCTCTTGAGTAATCTCTTCAGGTATATTATTTATTTCTGATAAAGGTCAGTTGACAAACTCAATCAAGGAGCTTGGATATTTTGATATTCATTCTACTCTTACAGTCAAAAAGTTTCTAAAGAAAGATTATAACTTCAATTCAAGAATGATGGGAACTCAGTGTGAATCTGAAATTCACCTCGTAGCTCTTCCAATGACTTCACCAGAAGCATAATCCTTGAGAATCCAGTCACGCCTAGTTCCAATTCTTCCTTCACTCTGGCACCAAGTCTCTATTTCAACTACGTCACCCCTATCCAATAGATTAACACACGAAATCAGGAAACTGCAGTCTGAAGAAGCTTCTAGATTATAGCATAAAAGATGGAAAGAGGTAGGAAGTCATTACCAAGCAGGGTATTTGTAGACCTCAATGTGCATTCGAGCTGTAACCCATATGAGATTCAACTTTCTCATGGTATGTGTCGTTGCAAATCCATCCGTTGAAAATCCAACACTCTGAGCATGGTTGCATCCAACCTCCTGCACAATGGATATCAAAAATAAATTCCCCGAAGGAAAGACGATAAGAGTGCACCTGTAGAAAACAAAACTTCCAAGAATATTCAGAAGCATCCATATATGTTTATGGATCAAATTACTGAACTGTAATCATCATGAGTTTGGCAACACCAACTAAACTCATATTGAAGATGATTGGTCTTCAAGACTCGCATGAATCTTAGAACCGGGATTATCAGAAAACATAATCCAGTGAGAAAGTCCAGAAGTGGGGCAAGATAGAAAAAGACAAACTTCCTTGATAAGAAGTGGCGAGTAAAAGCAAGTTGTTGAACAAACCACCAAAAACATCTAACAACCTAATCAAGGAAAAAAATATATCAATCTGGGAAAATTCAAAACCTGCCCATTCATTGTTCTAGTTTTTCAACAACTACGCACGTGTAAATTTAAGGCAACCAGCTCAACAAGAAATAAATCTTATTCTCAAACAACGGGAATAAACCCAAATCAACCCAATGCTTCCCTTACACAAATTCGTCGATTACACTAATTCTCAATCCTTAACAGATTTACAGTTTTTAGGCAGCAGGAGAGAACACCATGTAATAATCATACAATTGGAAAACATTTCTTACAGAAGATGTAAGAAACATACACTGACATATCAATTACTGAAACCTATATATAGTATCAAATTAATGCGTGATATAAAGTATTCAAATATTACCTGCAACAGATTGGCAATGGTCTCGACAGTGGCTGTTTTGTTAATTCCCACCTCATAACACCTGACAATAAATCTTTCCTTATAAGACAAACCATCTTCCACCAAGCTACCCAACCTGAGCCGGTCTGCCAAGCTGGGCTCATTCCCGGCAGCTTGCTTGGTATTAACCCCATCGGTAGCAACAGCCATAACACGACCCTTACGAGCCAACAAAGAAGGATGAGGAACGAAATCATTCCGACGCTTCGGATAAACAGAACTGAAGAAACTGTGGTGTTTTAAGGTAGCTTGATTGCGGTCTCCAATGGCGGCACCAGCAGCATTAGTTGCCGAAAATGCCCCCCTCAACAACATTGTTGAAGTCACAACAAACTCCCTCTCTGTCTCTCACTATCTACACGGATTGCATGCCACAAGAATGGCTTCTGTAATTCTGCAATGTGAAGTCGAGCTTTCACTTTCCTGGTTCCTCTGATGCGTGGGGGTATTTGTAAGGGAGAGAGTGTGATGGCGTCGGGTGTCGATGCGGTCGAGGCAAAGCCTTTTTTTTCGTGTCAAACAACGAAAATGTCCCTGCTTTTCCGGGAATATTACCAATTTGAGTACCAATTCTAGGACTGAATGGTTTCACACATTAAATAAAAAAAAAAAGGTTTAATTCAGTGGTATTAGTCTTGTTTATTACCTTAGAAGTTAAATATATATATATATATATATAAAGATCAAATTATCCAAACAGTAAAAATAAGGATTTAATCAAGAAAATAAAAATAAATAAGAACCCATTTATACTAATTAAAAATATATTTTAATTAATATTTTCCTCATTTGATTATCGTCCAAACTATTTAAATATTATTTATTTTTTATATCAATTATTTCAGTTATTAAGTCAATAAATAGTGGTTTCTCTATTTATTGCTATGATGTTGAACACCACCATATATTTTAATTAATATTTTTCTTATTTGATTATCGTCCAAACTATTTAAATATTGTTTATTTTTTATATCAATTATTTCAGTTATTAGTCAATAAATAGTGGATTCTCTATTTATTGCTATGATGTTGAACGCCACCAAATGTAAGAAAGTAAGGTTATTTTTGAACTGAAATTATTTTTTAAAATTTCACTCAAATTCAAAAAAAAATGAGCTATACTTATTTAGATACTACCTAACATGACACTATTTATGTATGGTGAGTTGGCAAAAAAAAAAAAGAATAAAAATTTACTCACTTACTATAAATATTCAATATATACATATAAATATATATAACTTAAATAACAATATTATTACACTAATAAAATATATTATTTTTGTCCCCCACTTACTAGACAATTTCTTAACTTCCTACCACTCTCCTTGTTTTTCGCAATCCACTCAATTCTTTTTGAAAAAATTAGCAATCTCAAAAAAAATTATAATCCAAAAACACCCTAAAATAATGAAAAATAACTTATGAAATATTCAACCCATAAACATAATCTCTTATATACTAGTCGAAAGCTAAATTAATAACCATATTCGCGTAAATAGAATTAAGTAAGTTAAGTATATATTTTTTTTTCTTTTATAATATACATTTTTAAGTAAGTAAACTAATTTATTATATGATATAAATTAAGTAATAGTTATATATATATATATATAATTTTAATAAATAAATTATATTACTTGCAGCTATAATTTTAAAAAATAAATGCAATTAAAATTATTATTTTTTTTCAAAATACACATTAAATGATGTTTATATAAATGAAATAAACTACTTTTATTATAGGTAATTAATTTTTTTAGTTAAGGGATAAAATAGTCTTCAAAATAAAAGAAGAAACATCCTTTAAGAAAAATATGGTATTAGATTAGATATTCATATCTAATTTTATTTTTATTTTTTAAAATAGTCTGATTAATATAATTCTTATATAATCGTTACTTAATTTAATTCACATTACAAATAAATTTTGTACAATATTTTAATTATAACTTTAGGAATTTATTTTTATAATTTGTTTTAATTAGTTGATATTAAAATATAATATATATTAAATCTCTTTTATTTTTCTATATTTGAGTCACAATAAAGTATTAAAAAAAAAAAAATTATATGTTTGAATTGTTGTATCTTATAATTTACTTTCTTTGTGTTTTATTCATCAATAGAAAATTTGTACTAGTTTTTTTTCTTGAGATTTTAAGAGATTAATAGATGAATAATTTTTTTTCCTTTTTATAATTAATATTAATTAATTATTCTTTATATAGCAATAAAAAAGTCATATGATATTTAGTTTTTTTTTTAAAGAAAAAAATATAATTTTTAAAACATATGGGAAAAAAAATTACAGACCTCAATATATATATATATATATATATATAAATATAAAAACCTATGAAAGTATAAACAAAAATCATCTATCAATTTTTTTTTTTTTTTTTTTTTTAACCAAATGCAAAGTCATCTATCATATTTAAGAGTGGGTTTTATTTTATTAGAAGGAAAATTCCCCGTTTTGGTCCCAAAACTATTTACGTTTCACAGGCTTGATCCTAAATATTTAAAAATTCCTAATTAGATCCTATAACAATTTACGTTTTCAGAACTTGGTCCTTCTGGCCATTTTTCACCCAATTTCCGGCCAAACATGTCATGTGCCTCCCACATACCCTCTTTTATGAGGGCATTTTCGGTATTCCATAATTTAAAAAAAAAAAAAAAAACGGAAAACCCTCTCATCTGAACTCAACGGCTACACGGGAAGAAGACTAAGGCACAAAAATCTCGTGTCCCTTAGTCAATCACAGTGCAAAAGTCATTCCAAGGTTAGGGTTCTTCATTCTTCTTCTTCTTCTTCTTCTTGTTATTGTTCTTCTTCTTCTTCTTCTTCTTCTTCTTCGTCTAACTAGAATTTGAGGTTAGGGTTCTTATTCACCTAACTGGAACTTTAGGCAATCATGTATTGCGAAAATAGAAAAATCACAACAAACATCGGGCAACAAGCAATCCTTTGTTACTGCAGATCCGTAGCTGTGTGTCGGACTTCGTGGACCGACGCAAATCCAGGCAGAAGGTTTTGGGGATGCCCATTTTACAAGGTAAGGTATATTGGATATGAAAATGTGTTGAAGGTATGATCTTTGTAGGCTTTAATTTACTGTTTTTAAATTTTTTTTTTTTTTAGGAAAATGGAGGTTGTGGTTTCTTCTTTTGGTGTGACCCGGAACCACCAGATCGATATAGGAAAGTGATTTTAGGGTTGCTTAAGAAGATTAAAAATGTTGAAGTTGGCATTGTTGAAAATGATGTTAATGGTGATGTTGAAGA
>JAXGGT010000169.1:4639815-4671529 GCA_035583425.1 Marsdenia floribunda | reverse complement strand
TTTGGACAAAAATAAACATGAGGGACCATAACAGATTAAAACATAAACTTAAGGGACTAAATTGGCGATTTATCCATATATATATATATATATATATTAATTTACTAGCGTAACTTTTTTATTTAAGTATTTTTATTTGACTTGTCAAAGTAATATCTTAAGTTTCAAGATTTTTCTTGATTGACAATATGATTCTCCTTTTTATAGATTTATTTTAAATTAGTCGATAAGGATTATAATGACATTTTTTTTTTTTATTTTTATGCAATTTAGATATTATACAAATTAATAGAGAAGTGATTTTTGAAAAAGCACCAAGAGAAGTCCTTTATTTTTAATTCAAATAAGATATGGCTGTTAAACAAACCTATTAAAGTTATTATTATTATTTACATTTTTTTTCAGGTCAAATTTGTAACAATAGATTAGAAGATATCATTACATCGACAGCCTGTCCTTTGAATGCCAGACGATCTGGTAATTCTTTTTTTATTTTTGTTGCCAAGTCAAAAATCAATTATTCATAATTTTTAATTTATATATATATATATATATATATATATATATATATATAAATGTATACATATTATTATTCTAAGAAAATGCATTTATCATTTAAGTTTTAGCAAACCATATTGTAGTAGTCTAGTTTTTGGGGCAACCAAAAAAAAAAAAAAAAAAAAATTAAAAAATAGTAACCAAGTAAATTTTTAGACTTTTAGTACTTTCAAATTATTTAACGGTACTTAAAATCGATATTAAAAAAATTAAATTAAAATATCTTTTAATTTTTGTTAATATATATCTATTTAATTTTGAGGTTTTGTTGTTTTTGATGTGATTAGAACTTATATTTTTTTTAGTCATGAGTAAAACTGTTACTAAGTGAAATATACATTTATATCAATAAATATTAATTATAAAATATTCAATAAAAAAAATGGATTAAAATTTTTCTATTATATCTCTTATTATATACTATATTATACTAATCATGACTATCCAAGGATTAGGCTATTATAAGATAATTTATTTATAATTTTGTTTACCTGAGATAGACATCACTGCTGTAATATAACAAATTCTGAATTGATAACAATTCAAATTGTAATATGGGTTTGTCAATGGGTTCAAAATATTTAGATTCAATTTGAATTCAATATTAAAAATATTAATTTAATGTATATTTTTTTTTTTTTTTTTTTTTTTTAAGCTCAAATCTTATTTATATTCAAAAATTAAATATTAATCAGATCCAAATACAAAATTATAAATATGCGATAATTTTAAAAAATTAATATAAATATATTAATTGTAGGTTTCAGTTACGCGTGAAAGTTTTTCTTTTTCTAAATTACATGAACTTATTGATTTTTTTTTTTTTGGTTTTATCATTTTATTTATATTCTTTTTTTTTTTTTTTAATTTCTTAAGAAGAGAATATCTATCTTTATATTTTTATTTTAAATTTTAACTTTATATATATATATAATTAACAATTTTAATAGTTTTTAAAATATTATATTTTAATTTATATGAATTATCAATTATTAATAAATCTGCTCTCCTTCTTAAATCTCATCTCTTCAATACTTTTTACATCAAAATTTCCAGTAACTTGGGCGCTTAGTTGCATGCAAATATTTTCCAGCATGTAATTATCACCCTCTCAAACCTATAATAATAAGAGAGTAGGACAAGCACAAGCAAATGTTAGTCCAATAAACAACAAATTGATATTCTCATCAACTAATTTGGTGGAATTAATAAACAAAAAAAAAAAAAAAAAAAAAAGTAAAATTACAATAAATAATAAAAATACAGGATAATATTATTTGTTGCTTAAAAAGTCAAATAAATACACACAGTAAATTATCTCAATTCGAAATATCAATATATATATATATATATATATATAAAAAATTAAATATTCCAGCTTTCAATGTGAATGGAACTACACTTGTTAAAATAATAATAATAATAAATTTCTTTTATAAATATAAAACTATAATAATAATAATAAAATAATTATATAAATAGACATTTCCTCCAATAATGGAGGGGATATCATTTTGAAATTGCGGTCCAGAAGAACAGCCAACAGGCACAGACAAGCTTACGCAAAGTGTGGAAGGCCAACGAAATAGGAATTTAAGAATGTGGATTCGGACGAATAAAAACTAATCTTAGACAAGACAACTCAACCTTATTAATTCATAAAATTCCACACTAAATTCGAGAATAATATGGTAGTACGATAGTGCGGCTTTTCTTGTTTAGATGTCTCCACCTGACTTGTCAAGTAAAGGACCTAAATTCAAATCTCATCAAAAATAGTCTAGTATCAAAATTCAGCTATGTGCTATAATTTTAGGGATATATCCCTATAAATTTCTCTCCACTTAGTCGTTAAAGATATTAGATTGCCAAAAAAAAAAAAAAAAAAAAGAAAATCCACACTAAATCCTATAAATAATTCTCGCATGATCTCAACCATAAAAAAAAAAACAAACTCTCGAGTGATCTCTCACGACACGACCCTCCGGAGAAGGGTGACCCACGTTTTCCGCATAATCCAATACATATTCGTTTTATGTAATTTTTTTTTAGAATAATTTGTGGATTTAGACCCAAACAAATTTATTTTTGATAACTTTAGTTCTAAAAGTTTTTTTTTTTTTTTTCTTTTAACTTTTAAGGTCCCAAACTATTTTATGATTGGACAATAAAGTCCTTTTTGACGGATTCTGTTATAAAATTTTGTAGATTTGGTCCTCAATCTTTCAATCATTAGTGAATTTGGTTCCTAATATTTATGACTTTGTGTAGTTGATTCATTTTCTTTATTTTTTATTTAGTAGGTCCCCAATATATAATAAATTGGTGCATTTAGTCATTTTTTTTCACAAAATCTTTGTTTGAACAAAGCTATAAACATTAGAGATTAAATTCACTAATAAAAAATAAGGGTAATTAAGTAAATTCATATTAATGGCTTATAAAAAAATGTAAATTCGCATTAGCAGCTTTATGAATAATGAACCAAGGTAGCAGAAATCATATTTTTCATATTAATTTAAGTGGGGTCATTAATGTGAATTTACATTTTTTTTTTTTTGATAAGTCATCAATGTGAATTTACTTAATTACCTTTTTTAATATTACGAAAAATTAATGAATTTGGTCCCTACTGTTTATGACTTTGGTGTGGTTGGTCCATTTTCTTTATTTTTTATGCAGTAGGTCCTCAATGTATAATAAGTTTATGCATTTGACCATTTTCTTCATAAAATCTTTTGTTTGGGCAAGTCAAATTTTGTGAAAAAAATGATCAAATGCACCAACTTATTATACATTGGGGACCTACTAAATAAAAAATAAAAAAAATAGACCAACTATACCAAAGACATAAATATTAGGGATCAAATTCACTAATAATGGAAAGATTGAGGACCAAATCTACAAATTTTCTTAATAGAATCCGTCAAAAAGGATTTTATTGTCCAATCATAAAATAGTTTGAGACCTTAAAAGTTAAAAAAAAAAAAAAAAAATTTGAGACTAAAATTGCCAAAAATAAATTTGTTTGGGACTAAATCCACAAATTATTCTTTTTTTTTAACATTATAGTTTGTTTCCACAAATGCCAAGGTGGATACTCATTCTAATTTTTTTTTGTTTCTTTTGAAATTTTAAGACATTTTATCTCTAATATATTTCGAATCATAAATAAAAATGTTATTACTGAACTCATTCTAATTTAAATGTGTGCAATATATATTTTAAATTTCGAGAGGGTGATAATTATAAATATATTAATTCATTATTTTTTCCTATAATTAATATTTTCTTAATTATGTTTATTTATTTTTAAAATTTTAAAATTTTATTTATTTTTAAAATTTTGAAATTTGTTCTTTGTTTAAATTCACAACTATTTAAATCATAAAAGAGACTAATAATAATTGAATAAAAATATTTAAATTTTTAATTAAAAATTATATTAATTTTTAGAAAAATTAGACATTTTAGTCCTCATTTTATTTTTGTTTAGAAAAATTAGTCCTTATTATTTTTCTTTAACTTTTTTAGTCTTCAAATAGATTGGATAAATAAGTCCTTATGACCACATTTTCACATATTTTTTATGCAAAAAGTCACATAATTTGCATGTATAAATTTTTTGAACGGGTAAAAATACTCTTATTTAATAGCACACTTATAAATTGCATGAATTTTGACATAAAAATAGGCAAAAATATGTCTAGAAGGACTTATTTATGCAATTAATTTTAATTTGGGAACTAAAAAAGTTAAAGAAAAAATATAAGGACTAATTCTTCAAAACGAAAATAAAATAGGGATTAAAATATCAAATTTTCCTAATTTTTATATATATATATATTTAAAAGGTATAATATCTAAACATGTAAAAAAGGAAAAATTGTAGGAGTAAGTTCGTAGATGTACAACTATCAATAAAAAAAAAAAAAAAAAAAAGTTCCTAGATGTACAACCTCAAACCACTATACTTTTGTCTCTTATACAATGTAATAATTCCACGACCTGCACATTTCCTCTGACCTGTCGGAGCTAGCTAGCTTGCTTTCATACACTGAGATTCTATTCTTTTGTTTAATAATAATAATAATGATAATAATAAAAGCTGACATTGTTGAGAGCTGCTTCCATATATTGGTTATTTATAGTCCAGCTTTTGTACAGGCAATTCTGATGAACTCAAGAGTAGTGAAGAATTAATTATACCACCGATCGACAGGATTCGATCGAACAGCTACTTTGTTCCGGTGGTGTACTCAAGACTTTTTGAGTTAACTCATTATGGAGGTCATGCAATACCTGAAAGAGGAGTTTGCCGAGGAGAAAGAGGCAGCAGCGCACCACCTCAAGGTCGAGGTGGAAGAAGTAATGGGAGAGACCTTGGTGGCACGTCGGTCTCGACATCATTCAAATGGTGGTACTACTACTGCTGCTGCTGGTGAGGAAGGCGATAACCTGATTGTTGATTTTTCTTTAGATGCCGAGGCCTCCGGCGCTGTTGTGGAGGAAGGCGCTGGTGATAATATTGAAGACAAGTCCAAAAATAGTGTATATTTGGACCAAAGTGCAGGTGAGAACACCTTTTTCCTTTTTCTCGTTCCTTTTGTCTCATCTACTAGTTGAGTCAACGCTTTCTATTTGCATTTTTTCCTTTGCTGGGAATTTGTGGATATTCGCATGTGTGTGCCCCCCTCCCTCTTTTAGCCTTTTACAAGTTTTCTTAAATTTTTAGCATTTTTTTTTTTTTTTTAAACCCTAAACTACTTACATATTGCATACGAGTGGTAATTTGCAGTCCCTCCCCACTAAAAGGTTGAAGGAGAAGATTATGAATTTATTTATTTATTTTTATCCCAAGAAGATGATCTTGTGAGTTGTGAACTTGCCATCAGAGGACTGGAGTTAGAACAACTTAAATACAAATATGAAATTAATAATTTAACGATAAAACGAGATTTATTAAAAATGGGTCATAGTATTATTAAAATGGTTATCTTGTTGTTGTTTATGTGAATTTGCTTTATGCAAGTTATATATCGTGAGTTAAAATCTTGAAATCGATCAGATGATTCAGAACCTGAATAATCACTATATCCTTACAGATTACATAAGCATGCAGGCGACCTTTTTGGATGACTCTGTAATAACATACCTCATAATCAGTTGGATCCCTCTTAGTTGGGAAAATAACAATAAATAAATAAAACACGTCTTCATCGTATAAATCTAATTCTGGGATATTAATGTTTTGACAAAATTGCGACAACCTTTCTTCTTGTAATGAAGGAATGTGGAAATGTCGCCACTGCATTTGGACCTACCAAATTGGAAATCCTTGGGTTGATCATATTCATCATGAGAAACACTTCACTTTTGGCTGTAGAGGTCAGTAGATATCTCTGCGTAATCAAACTTGCATGGCTTTGGATACAGTTTCGTACACTTAGAAGCAAATAATGACTGTTTTATACAATATTATAATTAAATAAGTGCATTTATATATGTAAGGGAGAGAGCCTGACAAGTTTCTTGTCTGAAATCAAGAATGTGATGGATGTTCAAATCAGATGAATGTGTTCTTGATCCATGGTGGGGGAAAGAGTGTGAATTTGAAACAAGGATCTTTGTTTTTGTAGTAATAGTGTTTTGTAATGAGAAAGCTCTTATCTTTCTTTCTAATTGCTCTTTTTACACAAAAATGCATGGTGTACAGGTGCTTTGCTGGAAGGATCTCACGAGGAGAAACTCCTTCAAGTAGAGGATCTGAGTGCCAAAGTGAAGGATGTAGACATTCAGAAAATACTCAGTGCTGTGATCAGTGGCAAAAGTATGGAGATTCTGAAGGAAGAAACGTTTTTATCAAGTTCTACTTTGCCACTCTCAACAAAGCCAGGGGAAGAAGATGGTACGGCTTCACCAGGACCAACCAAGAACGAGACTGGACACTTGAAAATCGATATTATAGACGAAAGTGATGAGGAAGTACTGGAATTGGAATTCGAGAGGGCAGTGGAGAAGATGCACACACACGAGTATAACATGTATTGTCCAAACTGTAGCAATCGGATTACTAAGGTGATTCTTCGTAAGAGAAAAAGAGAAAAAAGGACCAAGCCACAGGACCTACTTGGATGCTTATCATGTTTCAGCATCTTCATGCCAAAAGGTATTAACTTTCTTTCCCTTTCAACTTGATTTTTTAATTTCTTTTTGGAAAAGAATCTCACAGTTGATTCTCAGAAAAGGGGTTGGTTGAATGGTGCGAAACACATTAGTGAAGCATCTTGTTGTTTACAAACAGCTAACTTTATCAACCAATACGTTGCTTACAAATGGAAATTGTCTTTTTAAGACTATCCATCCGTCACTTCCAGCCATTTTTCCTACCTAGATCATCAGTGTCCCATGGGAAGAAATTTTGTCGATGTGCAACTAACTCCTGTCCAATCCCATGCTAGGTCCCCCCAATAAATTGAGTCCCGGAGGTCAGTATTGCTTGACAAAAAAGTAAAAGATCTGAGTTCTTCTATCCAAAATATGCTTCTCATTTTCTAGAAAGTCCCTATTAAGAACATCCTTCAATGCCAGGATATCAAGTTACCTAGGCTACTATCCTCTAATTACTTGAGTCTTTATTCTCTTTTTCAAAGAGAAAGGTCACAGAGATAAAGAAACAATGGTGCTCTGGAAGTTGATCTGTTTGTTTTTCCCAGGTAGACATTCAAGAACTGCTCACTGATTTTCTTTAGCTGAAATATAGCTTATCTCATCAGGTTTGGTGGAAATCATGATTGCGTGCCATGATCCAATTGCTTTCCTATGTTTATTCCTTCGTTGATGTATATTGTCAGATCCTACTATGAACGATACGTAAGTATGATATGATTTTGCTCAATCAATGCAGGAAATCTACTTAACCCACTGAAGGTTTTTGGGACCCGGAACAAGCCTGACAACTCACAAATTAGCCAGCAGCAAAGGCCCTCGCTTGCACCTCGTTCTACTGTCCAACAGCAAAGTGGAGGTAAACACATATGTTCATCAAGCAGTTGATGCAAAGAATAACTGTTATGAATTGAATTATGAACCTAGAATTGATGTAATGACCATGTTTTTGCACAAACCATAATGCTTCAGTAGGACCCTCTGGCGATGCAAATGAAGGATTGGCTTTGGACAAAGGAATTTCCAAAGTTGATGGTTCCGCATCTAATGGAAGTCTGATCATTGATATCCCTGATAAAATAGGTAAGCAATTATAACAGAGTAGTTGAGACTATTTTTCCTATGATACCCAGAATTATATTGTACTATGTTTTGTGCAGGTGAAACAACTGAAGGGAGAAGACATCCTACAAAACCGCTTGGTGAAATTGAAGAGGGACAGGACATCATAGATGGCCAGTATCCAGGTAATTATGAATCACTAACCAAGGGTTGAATTCGCTTTCTCTTTCTGAGCTTAAGAGAGAAGTTACAGAGAACTGATCCATATATTCTATTATCCTTGTGAAAAGGAACTTGAAATTCTGATATTAGTCCACTGAAAACGCAGGTGCTGCTGTTCAATCTCCTCCTGAACAAAGACCAGTTCCAACAGAACATACCCAAATGGAGAATATCCCAGATGCTAGTAGACCACTAATAGCGAAAAAAGCACCAAGTTCTCGTTCACTGGAGATCTTGAAAAGCATCGTGTACGGGGGTTTGATGGAATTGGTTGCAAGCTTGAGTATCGTATCATCTGCTGCAGCTTCTCATGCTACTACATGTGAGTCTTTAGCAGGATCATTTTTCCGATTTGATTATGGTTTCAAAAGAATAAGTATTATTATCTTTGCGTTTTATATTTCGCAGTGAACACCGTGGCTCTTGGATTGGCAAATTTAATAGGTGGACTTCTTGTGCTTTTTCATAACGTGAGTTATTCTTCATAAAGTGGCTTTTCTTTTCATTAATGATCCATCGGCTTTTCCTTGTAATCATGAACTTTGGACTTGCATGGCAGCTAAAAGACTTAAGGTATGAAGATTCTGAAGAAGCAGAAGGGGAAAAAGAAAGCAGATACCAAAAGCTACTTGGTCGGAAAGAGAATTTCATTGTCCACACAGTATTTGCTGTGTTATCATACATTGTATTTGGCCTCGTCCCTCCTGTTGTATTTGGCTTCACATTCCGTGAAACGGACGATCAGGACTTCAAGCTCGTGGCAGTTGCAGCAGCTTCTCTTCTGAGCATTCTTATTCTTGCAATTGCGAAGGTTTTCACACGCAGACAGCACACCTTCATGGCTTACTCAAAGACAGTTGTGTACTATGTTACCGGTGCAGCCACGGCATCAGGAATTGCATATGCAGCTGGTCACTTAGTGGAAAGGTTCATGAACGATCTGGGTTGGTTTGATGCAAAGCCAGTTGAAAATCTGTTGATTCCTGGAGGCAAGACCTGGGCTTCTTTTTGATGAGTTGGCATGTAGTATAGTCTTAAATTATATAGTATAATAATAACGCTGCATTTATTTATTTCCCTCATTGCCCCGCTGATTGTGATGGGGAAGGTGGTGGGGGTGTGGGTGAGTTTGAAGTTCTTGGTTTTGGGGTTTTTTCTTTTTTTTTTTTGGTACTGTTGATATATTGTGCTCCGCTTTTTAAATTTTGGCATTATTATGTTCGAAATTTACAAAAAGAACAATGTCCTACTTCTGTCTATCAAGTTCAAGATATGAAATTGTTATGTACCAATTCTATATAATTATTCTTTCGGCGTAAACTGCAATTAATCTCGCTTGTTCTTTACTAGCTAGAAGTACCACTACTCAAAAAAGCATGTTTTGTTCATCCATTATCTGTACCTTCTTTTTTTTTTTTTTTGATAAGTATCCATTATTTGTACCTGATGATCCAAGTGAATCACAAAACTGCGTGAGTGCGATTGTACGTACAAATGTGTTAGCCAGTGTTTGGATTGGGGTGGGGTGGAGTGGTGCTTTACTCAGTTACCTTTTCCTTTCGGTTTTCGTGGTCCAAAATGGGATCTAAATTTCAGCCTCTTTTTGACTTTGCCATGATTCTGAACTGGAAATGCCAATTAATTGCATTTGTACGTAAAGCTAAAGAAGAAAATATATATATTGTTGGGAATACAAGTTTCCAAATTCCCTCTCAAAATTTATTAGAATTTATGCAGGAAATATTAAAAATAAGAGAGGAAATCTACTATATGTACAATCACCCAACTTTCTTTTCTCACACCTTCAACCCCAAGACACCCACAAAGTTCTTACAAGAAAAAACTTTAACTCTCACCCAATGAGAATTTTAACTAGAGTTAAAAAATAGTTCTTAAAACTCTTAATTGGTGCAACTAACATAAAGAGGTTACCCTTCCTTATATAGGGAAGAACCACCTCCTCCTTTCACTCCACAACCGATGTGGGACAAAAGCAAAAGAGCAAAACTATATCACAGGTGAAAAAGGGTGTAGATATCTAAAGGGGACAAAGTAATAAACCAAATGAAAATCTCACTCAAAGTAGGTCTCTCAAAGTTTCTAATTTGACCCAAACTCAAGAAAATATTTTTGAATTTATATCCTATTCAATATCTAATGAGTTCAAAAACTTTGTATTCATATTCAACTTTATAAGATTTTTTGTCCCAATCAGTTATACAGTAACCGAAATATGACTTATAATATAATTTATTATTATAATACGTTATAATATTTAAAACATAATTTAACTATATTCACAATTAATAATTCATATAAATCAAATTATAAATTAAAATATCATATTTTAAAAATTATTAAAATTATGAAAAAAAAAATCCAAAATTAAAAATAAAAATAAAAATAAAAATATAATATGGAGATCCGTTTATTTGGGAGAGAATTATTGGCCAAGGGTATACAACTGATGGGAGGAAAGTCAAGGCGTTTGATGATCCTTGGTTGCCCTTACCAACATCTTTCAAGCTGATAATTACTTGGCCTTGCTTTCTACATGATCGCATATTTGTGTCAGATTTACCCCGAGATGGAAGCTGGTATGAGGATCTTCTCAAAGCTCTCTTTTGTGATAAGGATAAGGAACTAATAGTAAGGGTCCTTTTATGTCGTCCTCAAGCAGGTGAATATACCATCATTTGGCATCACAGTACTACAGGAAAATTCACCGTTTCATCTGCATACAAAGTTGCTCCACAAGGGAAGCATCGAAATACCTCTGCTGGAACATCAATGCAACAAGCTGCAATGTGGAATATAATTTTGGGATTTGGATGTGCCACCACCTGAAGTAAGACATTTTGTACGGAGATATTGTGTCATGATGCTTAGGCAACGGGATCAAATCTGAGAAGACGGAAGATATCAGTTTTTGGTAGTTAGTTGCATGCGATGTAAGGCACCAAGGGAGGAACATACACATATTTTCCTTGAATCTGATTTTTTGCACAAGAAATATGGCAATGTTCTCAGGGCTTAGTACTGCTCTGATATTTCAGAAGGCGGGATCTTGGCGCTACAGTAATTGTTACATATATATGCTCAAAGATCACACAGCAGGGCAGCGACGGAATTCTGAATAAATTTTGTATGTTGCTATGGGCGATTTGGGGGAATAGGAATGATCTAATCTTTAATGGTAAAACTGCAGCACCTCAAACTGTAGTGGATAAAGGGTTATGGTTTTTACAGGCCTTTCACAGCCATAATGTTTCCGCCACTGCTGACACCACTTTTAACTCCACATTATGATATTTTCTGCTTTAGGTCAAAGCCGTACGAATTTGTTTTTAGGCATTTCCCAAAATGCCTTATACTAATGAAGTTAGATGGATATTTATATTCAAAGTGATTTCACTTTGAATTTTCAATGTGAGACTTGTGTTTGCTACCCAACAATCCTCCTCTCAAATCAAAGGACTAACTTGGGTTTGCTACCCATAGCTCGTGGTCTCCCTCTAGCGAACTCATTCTAATCCGTCAAATCATTTTCTACCGCCGCTAACAATCAATGGGACACACAGTCTGACCACTACAATATCAAGAAGACTTTTGACACAAGGCACCAAACTCAAATCTCCAATCGTGAGGGCATACTGAGGGCCTCCCACACAACGCAATCCACCTCTCGAACCACCTGACTCTGATACCAGTTTGTTACAAAATTGGGGATGAGAATGACAATCAAATCACAAATGTAAAAAGAACAAGATGAACACACAGATTTAACGTTTGAAACCCCTAAAAGGGAAAAACTACGGGCAGAGGAAAGTATATTCAATATTCAAGGTGATTTCTCCTTGAATTTCCAATGTGGGACTTGAGTTTGCTACCCAACAATTGTTAGAAATCGTGACCCAAATTCTATTTGGGCTAGATCCATATTGTTGGGTGTTGCTCCTTTTTCCTATTCTACGTAGGTTTAGGAACTTACTCCTTTTTCCTATATATGTGTATTATAGGGTCTTTTGATTATAATATTGATCAATAGCATTCATAGTATTGATGATCATAGCTTTTGATTATAGCATTGATGATCATAGTCTTTGATCTCCTTTGTAACTTGATTCGACAATATTAAATATACTTTCCTCTACCCGTGGTTTTTCCCTTTTAAGGGTTTCCATGTTAAATTTGTGTGTTCATCTTGTTCTTTTTACATTTGTGATTTGATTGTCATTCTCATCCCTAATTTTATAATAGGCGATAAACAAACTTTACAATGCAGATGATTGGATCTATCTCAAATGGGAGCTTTAATAGATTTGATGAGAAAGGAAAGTATAATTCACAATGGTGTTAGCTTTTAGCATTGCCCTAGTGTCACGCCTCAAATTCAGACCTAACTTTTTAAAATCTCAAATCTTAGGTATGACATGTCGCGTATTGAGATATAACTCAACACGCAAGACACAAACTAAACATAATACTTATGAACAATATAGAAGTTATCCTTGAATCAAATACAATTTGGAGAACTAAAAAAAAAAAAATTAAACAACTTACTATCTAAATATCATTACTAATATTTACAACAAGAAGATAAATAGGATCTAATAAATTCTTAACTAGCTAATTCTTCATAGCTCTTAACTAGACTATTATCTCAAAATTTATCCAATAATTCCTACAAAGAAAAGTGCAAGAGTGGAATGAGTTATAAAACTAGTAAGTAATTTAACCCTCTCCCCTCAAATTTGGGAAATTTAACAAAACATTCAAAATTGTATATATAATTTGAAAACTTACCTAAACACAACAAAAGAATAGATAAAATCAATTAACTATTGATTTTAAATTTTTAAATCGACATCTCATAACTTTCCAATGCACATATTTACTTTCAAACAAAATAAACGGATAAAGAATTCAAATTTAAATTTAACTTTACTTATTCTTTTACATAGGTTTAAGCAAGTATAGTTATTCGTTAATTTAATCGAATTCAGTCCTAATTGTTTATCACGCTATGTAGGCCAAAACTTATAACAATATGGAGTTTTTTCACCATACTTTATGGGGTTCAGAACTTATAAATTTGGAACAACTTCCCCAATAAATTTCTATCAAACTTGAGCCAAAACTTTTACGTTTTTCATTTTTTTTTGCTTTTTGGAAGATTTAAATAAAATTCTTTAAGAAATGACAAAAAGGAAATTCTTTAATTTTTAAATCTACAATCAAATAGAAAGTAAAAAATTAAAACTAAAACTAAAATAAATTTTCTTCCAAAAGGTAGAAACAAAGTTTAGATTAAAAAAAAAACATAAACTTTAAAACTTTAGAAAATAAAAAATAAATATAAAATTTGAAAAATAATAATAGTAAGACTTCATGGAAATAAAATAGTAATAATATCAAATTCAGAAGAAAGAACCAACAAATAAAGTTCTTTCCAAGAGAAAAGTCAAAATAATAATTATAATAATAGTAAAAGTAAAAAACTTTAAAAGATAAAAAGAAAAATAAATATAAAAAGAAACAAGATAAATATGGACCAATCTCTTAAAAGGGGAAGATTTAGAAATAATATCAATAATAATAAAACTTCAGGAAAGTAATTATTAAAAGAAAAATATAAAGAGGAATATTCCCAGTAACTAATTTTTAAATGAAAAAATTTAAACTATAATCAATAAAAATTTCAAAACTTTTTATTTATTTACGAGATGTTAATACAATACAATTCAATAATGATATATCAAAAAATTCTTATTTCTTATTTAAATTAAGTGAAAAGTGGTCAAATCACTTATTTTGGTCTAAAAGCACTAAAATTTGAAAATTCCTTAACTCAATAATTTCGATCTCAAGAATTTTCTCAACTTTTGTAATAATAGTTCCATACTTATTTATGACTTCATATATCTAAATTAAATTTAATTAATTTCTATTCTAACAAAATCCCCCAAATAAGAATTAACTACTAAAATATTTATTTTAGTAATAACGAAAATAACTTTTAGAAATTAAAATAATATATAAATTAAATTAAACAATAATATTTAAATTACAAACTATTAGAATATTAAAAATACTTTATAGAAAATATTAATTCAAAATATATAAAATATTTAAATTACTAATTTATTTTATTAAAGTTTTAAAGCATTAAAAAAAAAAAAAAAAAAACATGGCAATAATAATTATAAAATAAATGGTAAGCTGTTTTACATAGGCTCAAGCTGTTTTTTTTTTTTTTTTTTTTTTTTTTGAAGTACAACAATAGTGTATAAATATACATATATTACGAAAACGAAGTTGAATAATCATAATAATATATATAATTTAAACTAAATTTACTAAATCGATATATAAAATTAATTTTTATAAAAATATTCAGAATATTAATATAATAAATTCAATATCTTAAAATATTTCTAAACAGTAAAATATAATTTTTTTTTTTTGAAAATACAGTAAAATATAATATTGAAATATTAAATCTTTTAAATTAATATATTAATATTATCAAAATATTATACATATATATAACAGAAAAACATTTATAAAATCAACACACATATGTATATATATATATATATATATATATATTCATTTAAGAATTATAAGGCAGCACGGCCACGGGTCCTTTTCTCTTTTTTAAAAAATAAAATTTATATATAGTAAGCACGCAGACCATCACGTTCGTGTATATATACATATAATACTATTCAACCTTCACTATTTACCTCTCCTACGCCCACATATTCTCCTGCTCTTGTCCTTTGGATGGATCTTCCCTATCATCACCAAACTCCTCCTGCACACACCAAAATATATATATATATATATATATATTACTGAAATATATTGTTTTTAAAACACATAATGATAAAATATTCAAAATCTTCCTTTTTTTTTTTTTTTTATTTTATTATTAAACGTGTGCATGGATACATATTAGAAAAATTTGTCAAATTCTAATCTTTAATTTCTACAAAACATGCGTTTAAATAAAAATTAAAGAATATTCATCAAAAAAATAAATAAATAAAATAAAGAATAATTTAAAGACAAATTGACATAAATAGTCTCTAAACTATGACCATTTAGTGATATTGGTCCCTAAATTAATTTTTTAGTGACATTGGTCTTTCCATTAAAAATTTCTATTATCTTACGATTAATTTCCAAAAAAAAAAAAAAAAAAAAAAAAAAAAATTTGCTTAAGGAAATTTTAGTTATTTTATAATAACATTATACAAAAAAGAAAAAAAATTAATGTATATGTATATATATACACGGTGAAAAGAATAAGATAAATGATTATATATATATATGTGTGTGTGTTTGTATCAATAATATATTTTTCTTTTATATAGTGTTATTGTGAAATGACTAAAATGTCCTTAGACAATTTTTTTTTTTTTTTGAAATTAACAGTAGGATAACAAAAAATTTTAATAGAAGGACCAATCCCACACAATTCAACATAATTCAAGAACCAATGTCACAAAAAAATTAATTCAAGAACTAATGTCACCAAATGACCATAGTTTGAGGGGGATTATTTATGTTAATTTGCCATAATTTAAAAGGTACTAACCTTGATAGTCATACGCATCATAATTCATAAGGCGTGATTATAATTGTAAAATCTCTTATATTTGTTGGAATCATAAAAAGTCTAGCCTTTTTTCATTTTCTAATTTTATTTGTAAAAATATAACGAGACTATAAAAAATAGTTAAAATTTTCACCTATTTAAAAGAAATTAGAAATAATAAATTACAAAATAAATCCTTAAGTTTTTAAATTGTTATGAAGAACAACAAATTTATAAATTATCAATAATTCTCTTAATTTGGAACTCCGATGTTACACCTAGAAAAGCTAATGGTATTGCACATGACTTAACAAAAATTGGGCAAAATTTTTCCCGAGCTGTAAATAGAAGGAAACATCTCATCCAGATACTTACCCAAAAAAAAAACATCTCATCCAGATGTACTACCTACTTTGCGGGAAGTTTGGCATCATCTTAATCAATGAATGTTCGTTTTTTCCAAAAAAAAAAAAAAAAAAAAAAAAAAAAAATGTCAATTATAAAAAAACCAAAATTAAAAAATTATAATTAATTTTTTTTTTTTTAAAAAAAAAAAAAAAAAAAAAAAAAAAAACTTGTCAAGTATATCAACACCATAATTAATATATTATATTTAATTTTAAAAATTATTAAATAATATATATAATTTTATATACTCCAACCTAATTAATATTTAAATTTTAAGAATAAATAAGATTTAAGTATAAAAAAATTAAATTCAAATCCAATATTTTGAGTATCAAGACCAGATCCAACATATATTTTGGGCTTATTGACAAACCTGTACAAATCTAATCTAACTCAAAGTGGGGTCAAGTGGAAATTCAATGGCCATCTATTTATAACAAAATTTGTACGCTGTGTGTACAACGGTGGTATACCTGGATGGATGCTTGCTTGCCAAAGAGAAGGATCCATCGTTGTAATAAATAAAACACAGAAAAGTTAGTTGAACTTGTATCATGGGCAAGAGAGAGAAATGTGGACAACAACTTTTCTGCATGGTGCCTTTACTCATTCTTTTTGTTATTTATGTTGCAAATGTTCTGCACATATGGTCATAAATTAGTTACAGTATAAGCAAAAAGGAAAATAATAGGGATGTGGAAGTTAGGCCAGAAAAAGAGACCATATTTGTGGAACAATTGTATCAGTATCACATACTCAGAAATTCCATCTTGGAGATGAATGAGCAGCACTCTGCCGAGACCGGTTTGGCTGCTGCTCCGTGCTGTTCCTCTTCTTCATAATTGAAGAAACAGTTGGACTGAAGTAGTCGTTACTCCTATGGGACATTGCCCCTTGCGAGTATACCTTCCTTGCCTGCATGAAGCTTCTCTGCTTCTCAATCATTGTCCTGCGAGCCACTGCATATTTTTGGACAGGTCCCCATCTATTGTAGTTCACACAACTTTGACTCCTTCCAACATAGTGGAATCTCCCCTCCCTGGGACTTGGATAATTGCGGCTTTCAGCTGTTTCTGCAGAATACATTGTTGTTTCTCCTTCGCTACTATATTCGTGGTGAACATCAGTGATGTCAATTTGAGATGTACTAGATTGGACCTCACTTGCAGCACCATTCACTGATCCCGTTGAGGATTTGTCTATGCTTGCTATGGGGCCAGAATGTCCTCTGTCACTAGCTCGATCTTCAATCATTTGGTGCTCTACATTTGGTTCCTTCACCTGATTTTCATCTGAGTTTGAATGTGTTCTTCTTGCAGGCTGTGGTGAAGTTGTAACTTTAGCAATCCTTGGTGGAAAATTGATATCCAGGAGCTGGATTTGGGTACTCTCCTTCCTCACTGGAACTGATGTTAATTTTGGTGACTCATAAATTTCTGGAGTTGGGATCCCCTGAACATGAGCTGCAGCAGGAGGATTACTGGTTACAGGTTCATCTTCTGAATTATTTACAACACCAGAACTAGGTCCATTCTGCTCAATAGGTTTTGAAACCTTGTTTGATGATGTTGGAGTTCCTTCAGTCTCATCTTCTGTTGACTTGAAAACTCGCCGCATTGTGAATGATGCACAAGAATGCTCGCTCTTCTGTCCAGCAGACATCAATCGAATAATGGGTAACTTTGGTTTGCTCAGATCATCAAGTTTTCCCTCCCAATGCTGGTTTAACCAATCACAGATGATAGGTATTGGAATACCAAATTGCATGGGAAGATCTTTCTTCCAGGATGAAGACGATGATGATGAAGTTGTAGAGGATTTTGTATTTGGAGATGTTGCTAGCTTCATAGGATCACAGACCATAAATGCAAGATTCCCATGCATATCAAAACCAGCAGAACCGGGGCTCCAGGTTACTCCATCTGTAGAAAGCTTGATCAGGTTGTCAGTGGCTATTGCAACCTTACCTTCACCCACAGTCAACTCCCCATTCTCTGAATACCCTAGAAGGAAAACTACACTACCCAGGTCCAGATTAGATTTTGAGCAGGTTTTCAAGTACTGAGCATGGGATCCTGGGGCACTTGTTTCCCCATCAATGGCATCAAGGCCAACTATAGTCAGGTCAAGAACAGAGCTTGTAATAAAGAACCTGTTACCCAAAGAGGTCAAAGATTTAAATCCTTGATTCCAAGATGTTAATCAGTTTATAAGAATGTAATTATGCAGATTTAATCAGAAACAAATTTCTTTTAAACTTTTAGCTACCAATAGCAAAAACTAGATAAATTCTAATCATATCAAGCATGAGAAAATCTTCTGATAGCAAATGGAGATAATATTTAACACACCCTAGAAATCAGGTTCTCATCTCTACCTAGTAACACATTCTTTTAATAACCCCAGCACATATTTTCCAGAAGTGAAATTCAAGTTCTTTGACAACATGCATCATATATAACTGCTTATCCTACCAGAGAGCTAGTTGCAATCTTTTTCCCTTAACGTTCCAACATTAACTTTCGTCGAAATGGGAAAGTTAAGTATTCCATCTAATGCTTATTTTAAACTGAGGTATGAACAGTGATGGTCAAAAGAGACCAACCTAGTTGCTTTCCCAACACTAGGAGTTTAGGGTACACGAGCTACTACTTCGAAAAGACATGAAACTCAAGTTACTTGTTTACCATATAAATATAAAGCTATATTTCCTAGTCAGATACCATAAAGCATATGAAAGTCATGTCAATCAAATTATTCAAAGCAAATAATTTCTTCAGCAAATTTGACATCATTAAATCCAACCCACTTATTCATTCCAACATGTACAGACAGATTAAAAACTTCTGAACCATTAAGCTCCCCCACAAGAAAAATGTCAAATCTAGGAACCTTCACTTGCTAAAGAGAAAATCGTCCATTGGCACCTCATAATAAACAAATGACTTATAACATAATGTCGATCTCTCCTTTCAGTCGTGTCTCTCTAACTTAATATACCTACGGCCGCTCGTACCTAGGCAAGTAAAACAACATTTCAAGAATCGGTAAATCTATCAAATGATTGTGAAAAATTGGATTAGGAAATAGCTAATCTAAAGTACCCTAATAACAACCAGATCCATTATGATTACAACCAAAAATTACTACTCCCAGAATCCTTTTCACTCATTACCTACCCACATTCTACAGTCAGTCAACTAATCATCACAGAATCTGTTCTTCTTAACATCTTTAGACTGAGTAAATAGCTTAAGTTTTCAAAAAAAAAATAAAAATAATAATAATAATAAAAAAAAAAGAAAGAAAGAACTACCGGGAATTTCGTTTAGGACGAGGTTTATTCAATAAGAAGAGTGTGGGAAAGCTGACCTATGAGGGAAAAGAGAAGCAGCGACACCGTTTTGGAGGCGGATCTCGGCAGCCTCGGCTGCAGCAACAGACGGGAGGTTGACATGAGTAGTAAGGAGAAGATTTCGGTGAATGAGAAACCCTGTTCCGGATGCACCTATTCTAGCCATAGCAGGACCCTTCCCAGAGAAAATGGAAGCTTTCATCCTCTCGGACTTGCCTCCACCGTTACAGAAGCACAACGATTCTCGAAATACCCCCATGTTTTTTTAGCTGCTGGAGGAGTAACAGGTAAAACAATGTGACTTTAGATCCAGAATTGCAAGTCGAGACCCATTTTTTAATATCCTCAAGCTTTTATTGTCTCTTCTATTGTTCCACACTGATGAATGGCGACAGGCAGTTCTTGGGGTTTAGAAGGAGCAGAAAGACTAATAATGCAACTCTGAAGAGAGAAGGGATGGGGCAGGCCAGGCAGGGTAGCTCGTGAGGGAGGAGAAGAAGAGCTTAAAAAAATAAAATAAAATGCAGAAAAAAATGGGATTATTATTATATAGGAGTGGTTTGCCCTTTACCCCTAATATCAGGAAAATATGTCTGTACTGACTGTACAACCCTGCATCAGCTGCCAGAGAGAGGAAAGGAGGAAGAGGCGTGGGGGTGGGGCGACAACCTGTGTATGGAGGAGAGAGTAAGGGCCAAGGGGGGTTGTTCAATAACAATTTGACTGAATGGCTTAAAATATTAAGATATGCAAGTACAAATTCAAAACGGAGGGAGATTAGCCGAGGGTGGAACATGGGTGAGTGATTTCTCATTAATTAATTACTCAAGTTTTCTATTTTAAACTGAATTGTTAATAATCTGTCTCTTTCTTTTCCTGGATTTTTCCTCATCAACACGTACTGAATTCTAGAAATGGCAAATATGCAGCTTTATAGTAAGTTCTGCAACTGTCAATTTTATATAAAGGGCTAATTTTTTGATGGTTCAGTACAAGAAAGGCCAAAAAAAAAAAAAAGGCTAATTTTTTTTATAATTCAGAAGGAAGGACAATGGTATGGTATAAATTTATGATCTCTCTCAGGAAGGACAAAGAATATTATTCTGATCAAACTAAACACAACTAAAGAAGGGCAGTCAATATACAATCCGAGATTTAATACTACAAAAAAGAGACGTGATCAGTCCCTCAGGGATGAGATAGTTGGATGGTATTTATTCCAGGAGACAGTATATATTAAATGGTCGGGGAAGGGATCCATCCACCAAATTCCATTGCTGTATTAGGACTTTCAGTTATGTCATGGGGTTAGGGTGTGTGACATTAATAAACTGCTGGTCCGGATTGCTGTTCCCACTCCCAGCCCCGCGGAAATCACGATACTTGCCTAACCAACCAGACTGAAAAATCGATCAATCTGTGCTTTGCTTTCCCAAGGAATTTTTCAGAAACCATCGTATTCAAATGCCCAACCCATCACATGCACAGCGACAATAAGGACATTGAACTTCAATTGAATTTTAAACCAAATTAATTGTCTACCTCGTTCTTTCTTTGCTTTTTCCTCTTTGGTATGATGCATTGCCATTCTTTTTTACACCAATTGGTACTTGCCACAAGATACGTTTCTGTTTCTTATCAACCAACCATCAAGGGAAATGAAGGCCCAGATAGAGGAGGGAAAGCGTGCAAAGAATCAATGCCTAAGGTATCAATTTTAGTTTACCACAAAAGCTGATCAATTTTACTTTACCAATCAAACTGTATCTGTATTCTACATCACATAAGGCAACAACTCGAAGAAAATGGAAAATGCATCAATAAACTAGATATGGATTATCTCTGGTGCATTATCTGAAGAGAAAATCTTTGAACCCATTGCATTAAGACCCCTCAGATTTCTCCAAAGCTGAAAAAGGAAAAAGAAAAAAATTAGTTAATAAGAAATACTATTACGAAATTTCTTAATGAAAAACCTCTGTAGTCATTGGAAGTGCAATGCAAATCACAACAAACGATGATTGTTCCTTGCACCTTCCTTTGCATAAAAAATCAAAAGCAGCCAAACATCAAATGTACCTTCAGAAATACCCCCTCTATCATAAGTGCACAGATAGGAGCACATGCATAAATACATTCACAGGTATGAATGGCTATGGTATATCTCGATCGTGGGCAAAATATGCATGGGGGTTTCTCCTGTTTCATGCCATTTGGTAATTACAAGAACACAACATGTGACACAAAAACAAGGCCTCCACAACTTCCTATCCTAAAACCAAAGCCAGAGAACTCACAGATGACTTGCGCACATACAACCTCTTAACATTGGCACCTCCATCACACACACACACACACCAAAAAAATAAAAAGAAAAAAAGAAAAAAAAATGGATGGATGCTTACTATTATCATCCTATATAAATAATAATAATAGCATAGGATAATGAGTCAAGACACAACAAAAGAGAACCCTGCATTTGCCTTTCTTGGTTTTTGAGAATTAAAGCCAGCAAATTCATGAGAAATTCACAAACATGACTCAGGCGCTCAGGCAGTCCCACACAACAACATACATGGACCAGAGAGAGAGAGAGAGAGTACTGTTGTAGTTCAAAAGCTTCTCAATCAGATCCACATGAGTCATCAGCATTCTGCGACAGCAATAACGGACCAAACCCAAAGCATCCAGAGCATCACTGCAAAACAAAAAGTTCAGATTAACTTCTGCATGCCAGTTCCTCCAAATGCAGATAAGTTAATTAAGGCTCTAACAATTGATCTACATGTGTTCCTTCCAGCTTTAAAAAATTTTCACAGTACATCTAGTGTCACCTTAAGCATACTGTGGTTATGTCTACCTGGATCTAGGTGATATACTAAATGTATAGTTTTCTCAACTTCCCATAACTAATAGTTCATCAAGAACATTTAAGAATAAAAGAAACTAAATCAGCAAAAATTTGTGTGAGAACAAGTTCCTTCTATCCTGAATATCCCAAGATAATGCAAGGTCTCTAAAGGTATCCAAGGTGACCAGAACTCAAGCATTTAAAAGATAATATTCACGAAACAGCAATCTAATTCCCCTTGACATTCTTCAGAAGTGCTCAGCAAGAACTTTTCTCCAATTCACTGTATGCCTTCTTGGTGGCAGAGATAACAGTACAACTTAATATAGAGAAGAGGGAGAAGAAAAGTTGGTAAACAGACAGTTGTTCGCCAATTAAACACATAAGCTTACCGAAGAAAAAAGAAGAGCAAAAAACTTTGGAGGGAAAGATGCCCATTCACTAGTAAGATTAGTATGAGAAATGTAAAAGCTAAAAAATATAACTGTGCCAGTGTTCATGCTGCAAAAGAAAGTTGGTAAACAGACAGTTGCTAGCCAATTAAACACATAAGCTTACCAAAGAAAAAGGAGCAAAAAAATTTGGAGGGACACTAATAAGATTAGTATGAAAAAGGTAAAACCTAAAAATATAACTGTGCCAGTGTTCATGTTACAAACTGCTTCTAATATGTCATTCCTGCAAAATGAAGGACATCAGGAGGATGGTAACTCTGATAGCATCTAAAGAAGCATAAAAAACCCTCTCAGTCCTGGACTCATCCAAAAGTTGACAAGAGAACTTCAATATGAAGCTCTCGTCTCTGCTATTAATATAGTCAATTACATTGAAGTTTCAATAATACAATCTTTAGAGAATTGCTCCACCACATGAGAAATAAAGGAAGTCCCAATATATTAGTTATTTGAGAAAATCTGTTTAGCAGTCTGAAGCCTCATTGTCAACAAGAACCCTTCGAGGAATCAAGGGTACTTCGGAAAATATAAGAACGTATTGAATACAATTCAATGACATAAAAAATAACCCAAAAAAGAAAAAATTCGCTGATCATTAGTTGTCTCTGTATTAACAAACTTACATTCAAAACTCAAAAATAACATCCTACAATTCACTGTATGTCTAAAAGGAAAAGAACTTCAAGGAACGAGGTAGGTCACAAGTATTAGAAAAGGACAATTTTTACGAGGAAAAATAATGCTTCTCGAACAGATTAGATTCCACCTCTGCTTAATTTTATGTAATATTCAGAAGTAAAACCCTATCTAATTCTTCTGGAATCGACAACTGTATTCCAAAAAAATATTGATAAAAAGACAGGGAATGAATTTCTCTCACCCCTCAGAATAATCCGCCTGGAGAAGGTCCAGATAGGAGTCCCACTTGTTCCCAATTACCTGAAAGAAAGAATTCATTAACAACGTAAACAACCAAGTTCTGAAGCATTTTAGGAGTAATATCAAAATTTATTAGGTAAATAATCATATAATCATGCTATCTACAATCGAAAGCTTACCTTCCCGCAGGTGAAGCAACGCACCGGAATGATCATCCTCAAAACCCTACTTCACCGCCTCTCTCTCTCAGCAACGCTAAAAGCGGGACACGAGCACGATGATAAGAATTTTGCCTATTGTTGTATTGTATTTATATACTTGAATTAGTATTCATTCAATTTCCGTATGAGTATACAATTAGTATTTACTTATACCTCTTTATCCCTATAATTTCTTTTTCTTTCTCGTAAAGGCCCTACAAAATATTATTTAACTATTTTTATTTTTATTTTTTTATTTTTAATTTTATTTTGTAAATAAAATTATTTTAAATATTATTAATAATATATTAAATTAGTCAAAAAAGTATAAACTCATAATTCTTCTAGAGATTATTTCAAAATATAATAAAAAATTAAATTAGATTAAAATGTATTGACTTTTTATTTAGATATTATATTATTGTAATATTTATAATCATAAATATTATAGAAAATAAGAAGATAAAAAGTTGTGAGTTTTACTTATATAAAAAATAAAAGAAATTTAAATTTTTTTTTTTTTAATTACAGTAGAAAAGAATATAGATTTTTTTTTTTTTTTTGTATATATTTTTTCTCCAATTATAAGTATTGTTTTTTTTTTTTTTTTTTTTTTTTGAATCAATTATAAGTATTCATAGTCGATGTTTAATTGAATTATTTAAAAGCATCTTTTACAATTACAATAAATTGCACATATATTATTTATTCTCAAAAAAAAAAAAAAATCCTAAAGTTTAATGCAAAATAAATGTGCCCAAAGCGGAGGAGGAGGAGAAAAAATTAAAATGTTGCTTTTGTTCTATGAAACGACTAATCCCTGGTTACAGCTTCGGAGAACCCTAACAGGGAGGAATTGAGCACAACCCAGATGGGAAGCAGCAGCGGCAGCGATGTGGAAGCCGGTTTCGCTAAACTTCAGGGCGAAGATTTCGAGTATTATATGCAAACATACTCCATAATCCTCGGCCGGAATTCCAAGAAATCCACCGTCGATGTTGACCTTTCCTCTTTAGGAGGCGGCATGAACATCTCCCGTCACCATGCCCGCATCTTCTACGACTTCCAACGCCGTCGTTTCGCCCTAGAAGTCCTCGGAAAAAACGGCTGCTTCGTCGAAGGGGTTCTTCACTTACCGGGAAACCCTCCTGTCAAGCTAGATTCTCAAGACCTTCTTCAGATCGGGGACAAGGAGTTCTATTTTTTATTGCCTGTTCGAAGTATCCTTGGTGGGCCAATTGGGCCAAGGCATCATGTCAATGTAACTTATCCTCCGGGTCATGCGACCAGTGGGGCTGGAGCTTCGCCGGCTTTGCCGCATCACAATCAGCATCATGCATTGCCTCCACCATCCGGGGGGAGTTCGGGGTATGGAGGGGTTATGGGAAAGAAGAGTTCTGCTAGAGCTAGGGAGTATTATGAAGAGGAGTATGAAGAGGAAGGTGGGGATGATGGTGCTTCTGCTGGGTCTAAGAAAATTCGGAGAGCAGATGGTGTTGATGGTAGTGGTGGTGGTTATGGCTATGGCTCGGGGAGCTCTGGTGGTAAGGCAGCTATTTCAGGGCAATTGGGTGAGTGAGTCTTTTTTTTTTTTACCATAGAGAATAAATTTTTTTTATGTAATTTTAGAAGCAATTTATTTTAATATAAATACGTTTTTTGATCCTTGGATATATTGCATCCAGTGGATGAGTTTTTTTATAAAAGCTGAATTCTTTCTTTATCATCCTACGTTTTACTGAGAGGTTGTACAAATGCTGGTTATTAACCTAATGAAGCATGGAAAATAAAATCATATATGTGCTTGTAAAAGTTGAATTGCTGGAAAGGTGTACGTGCGCGAGCTGTCCAAGCATGATTAGATTAGTGAATGTTGTGCTGCGAACATCCCTAGAGTGTCCATGTAGAATGACAAATTAATGAATGAGAATAATTAGGTTTTATAGGAAAACAGTGTTGATCTTTCTACTGAATGCTAAATTGTTGCCAGCTGAGGAATTACATTAGTAGCAAGAAGGGATTGGAGAGATGAATAGTGATAGATCATATTTCAGACTGGTGGCAGGTGCTGAAATGCAAGATATAAATGAGAGTTCGACAGTGTTAAATTACATTGCCAATTGGTGGCAGATCTTGAAATCCAAGATTAACATGAGTGATATAAGCGCGCAATGGTGTTAAATTATATTGCCAATTGTCGACAGATACTACATTGTAAGATTTGCATGATAAAGTTACAGTTTATTCGATAATTTTCAGTTCATCAGTATAAAAGTGTAGATTCCCGCACTGAAGGTGTATTCATGCATCTTATTTGGGGCTTTCAAGATATTGATGATTCAGTTGCATTATGACTTATCAGTTAATGCATGTATTGTGCATTTCTCTAATGTGTTGTTGAAATGCTTTATGTTTGATTGTTTTAGCCGCACTTTGAATGTGCATAAAATAGTTGCATTTTGTTTCATTAATGATTTCTGCAAAACTTTTAAGTTAGCATGACCATATCACGTGAACATTAACTAAAATTCCATCAAACACTTAGTGGTTAAGATGGTCAGATTTTCAGCATATGATTGAGGTTACATTTTGCATGGCTTCCATTTGTAGAACGTGCTTGCTTGATGTTATCCTTGATGTGATAAATCTTTTGTTTTCTTAGAAGACCTGAAGAGAGCTCTATGGTTCTGACAATCATGGCAATATTTTTCATAGTAGTTGGAACAGTGAATTCAGTCCTAACCTTTTACCTCAGGTTAAATGTGTACTAGTGGCATGCATCTTTTTACTTGCTCCTTTTTAAGAAGGTAATTTCTTTCCCATGGGATGGATGCTTAGATGTTAAGAATATATAATGTTTAACTCACATGTAATTTTCAAATTATTCTTTGTAGAACTTCATATAACCGAGAAAAGATGTTGAGTTCCTTTAGTTGTCAAGAAGTGAAGGCTGGATTGGGCCTTCATTTTTATTTACTCTCATGGACAGTTTAGTAGACATAATTCCGATGGTGATATTATTTATCAACCCGGAAGGTGCTAGTTTTACCCTTTAGTATAACTTTAACCAAAAAAAAAAAAAGAAAAAGAAAAGAACAACTCCTAAGACTATTTTTTGGAATTGCATATATGTTAAAAGTTGGTTCTTTTTCTTTGATTTGTGTTGAGATTACAAAAGTTTTTTCCCCTTCATCCCCACGTTTTTCCTCTCTTTTCATCCTATCCACTACCCATCATTTTTTCCTTTCTCATTATGGCCCTTCTTGTCTAGAGAGTCAGACTCAGAATATTGTAATTTTTGCTCTTCATATTGGCACGTTCAATCTTCCAAATAACTCTAGAAGTTCAACTGTGTAAGCCTATCCTGCGTTAGGGTTACAATTAATTAGAATATAATTATCAAATTTATTTTCTGATATCTTATATCCACTTCTATTTGCAGATAAGAAACTAGATGGAAGATCTCGTATTGATAGGGATGCTGATAATCAGCAGCTCCTGCAATTAGAAGAGAAGGATGTTGTGTCATCAGTTGCTACCGTGCTTTCTGATCTTTGTGGTCCTGGAGAATGGATGCCAATGGAGAAACTTCATTCAGAGGTATTTTTTTTTAACAGCAGTGCTTGTATGCATTCTTTCTGATTCTTATTAGAAGGTTTTGAAATAAAAAGAATCGGAAAACATATTTTCTCTCTACCTTAGGTTAATCCTTCTACTAGAGTCCGACCAGTGTGAATGCCTAGACGGGCAGAGCAGAAGCCCCATACTTTAGTTGTAGTTCACTCTCCTAGTGCTTTACTCTGCAGGCTATTGTGGGTATCTTTCTGGTTATTCTTGTTAGAGTGTTCGCTGAACTACTTTATGCAAATTGTTCCCTCAACAAGTATAGAACTTCATTTCCTAGTAGAAACAAGAGCAAGTTTGGCCTAGATATTAAACATCCTGAGGAAAAAAAATAAAAATGTTAAGAAGTTTAGGAAGAATTTGTATGTTAATATATTTTTTCTATAATATGCAAGTTTGGCTTATAATTACTATTTTTTTGGGTCAGTTGGTGGAACAGTACAGCAGTGTCTGGCATCATAGTCGTGTGAGGAGATATCTTACATCTGAGGACTATCCCACCCCAGAAGCCAAGGGAAAACCCTGGTATGGATTGCTTATGCTGTTAAGGAAGTACCCGGAGCACTTTGTTATCAACACTAGGTCCAAAGGGCGGGTGACATTAGAGTTTGTCTCACTTGTCTCACTGCTTTCATGAGAGAACATGAAACATTACTTGTAATATACCAGGAAATTGTCTGAGATGTAAAACCTTATGTTGTTATGAAAATGTTATAAATGTTTGATTCAAATGCTTGCATATGACTGCATTGTTTGCTGTAGCTGTTTGCAATTTTAACTTATATTGACTTGCATTTCTAGATGAAGACACAGCTTCAACTTTAACTCATGAACCATGAAGTAGAAATCTTCTAATTCAGTGGCTTTTACTGATGACTCGTCTGACAGGTAAAAAATAAAATAAAAGTTTAGATAACTTCCATTATTACTATGGTATCTTCATAAAATAGAGTTTTGCAGCTTATCTTGTTTATTTGGATGAGCAACATCAATTCCTATTGCATCCTTGTTGGCCCTTGCCTGAAGTATTAATTCACTTTGTCTTCATGGGCTTTTTGTTAATTTCACTAAGATGTTCTTGGGAACTTCCCTTTAATCTTGGTGCAGGGCATAAATTCTTTAATGCTCTGGTTAGCCTCAGCTTCTTTAATGTTCCGAAGGACTGCGACATTGTCCTAATAAGTCACAAATCTCCGGAGGTTCATGAGCGACAATAAATACAAACAGCAACCAGTACACATAGAAAGTTGTGGCCTATGAAGCAAAGTACTTACACATGAAGGGGTATTCTAGCTATTAAAAAGAATGAAGAAAATAAATGTTTACGTGAGAACTTGTGACCTATGAAGCAAAGATCTTCGGCAAAGATCTTACACACGAAGGGGTCTTCTGACAATCAAAAAGAATGAAGAAAAGATAATGTTTTCTCATTACTCCTTTCAAGATACAGTAAGATTGTTGGATGAAAGAGCAATGGGTAAAAGAACAAGATAAAATTGCAACTCAGATGAGAGCAAAATTTGAAGATACAAAAACATCAAGATTTTTCGTTTTTTATATTGTGGACATTTCTGTACCTTTGCTCTTCTCTAGCACGTTTAGCAGCAAGGGCTTCTTCATCTAGGACTTGGATGGGTGACCACACTGGCAATTTGAACTTATCAGAGAAGCTCGTCACAGCTGGTTTGAGTTTTGGAACAGCATAGTCAACAGTCGTTCCAACAACTGCAAAAATGACAGAGTAACGGGCAGCAGCAACTGGGCCTCCTGCATTCAGTTCCACGTTAGAATAAATATCTACATTGACAGAATAATTAACAAGCCAAGCTCTGCTGAGATGATAAGCCAAATAAGCAGAGTACCATAGTTAGAAACCAGTATACAGTACTAGTTGCTGCAATCACTTACGGATATCTCTATTTTTTATTACATATCTCATTTTAGAATGGAATTTTTTTCAGCAGGGAAGGGGGAAAAACAAGTTTGAATAACTTAGCAAGTTTCAAACTTTTAAAAGTTTTCTCAAAATATAAATCAGTCTTACGGAATTTGATAGGCATTTCTTAAATCTTTTCAATATCATCCCAGCCAGCCTTTTCTACTTCAATTTTTTATTTGACTGAAAAAAATGAATTGGAATTTGCAAATGTATGGAATGATTTATATTTTGAAAAGGAGATATTATCAAATATCACCAATTGCAAACTCTTTAAAATAATTGGATAAGCAACAAAACCTCAATTTTAATATAAACTATTATTATATTCACATTCAGAAACATGAAGGACCTATTGATGATAAAAAATAATCAAATTTCTTAGCTAAGATGCAACAGGGTTCAAATATGCTGCATCCAAATATAGTACAGTATAACTTTTTTACTAATACCAAAAGTTTAATCTCAGAGAAGTTTGCACAACAGAAAGGATTGTAAGATTCCAAGAGTTCATTATTAATTGATGTTGCAAAACAACTCGTTCTTTGCTCCTCCTCTTTCTCTTTTTTTTTTTTTCTTTTTCCTTTTTCCTTTTTGAATTTTACAGATTGTGATTCAATTACAGGGGCCACGGATGAGTATTGCAAAATACACTAAAAAAGATATTCAAGTGAAATGTTCATCCAGTCATGATAAATCAGTAAATATTTAAAGACAACTTTGGGAACAGGCTTCTTGGTACAGCCACTGTACCGAGGATTCAAGGGAATCATCAAGCCAAATTTCTTTTAGTAAGCACAAGTCATTCTTTGCATTTATAACAAAAGATGTTATATTTCTCCATATAGTGAATAGGGAAATTTTCCATTGTCTATGAAAATCTCAGCACAGACAATAATCCTACCGAAACTTGACAAGTTTGCCAATTTCAATGCATAAAATAAACAATAGTATCATTATCTGCCATAAATCCAGCTAAATTTTCAAAGCATATCATCAAGCATGCTTGGAATGTCATGAGTTCATGATAATACATAATTGTTTTTAACAGAAATTTGCACACAGCTGGAGAAAAAGGGTAAAGTAAAAGGAGCATAGTACCTTGAAGGCGTCCAAGAATAGCACCAGCACCAAAACCTCCAACAGCTGAATTTAGTAAGTCGTCTGGTTTACCAGTTCGGCTCACTCTCACAAATTCCCGCGCACCTGCCAGATTAAAAGGTCATAACGTATGAAAAATCTAGCTAAAAACTTAAAGTTACATAACATTATAGTTTTTCCATCAAATCCAAAATAGTTAACATCTAGCCCAAAAGTATTCAAAATGTCACTGTTAACTGAAAAGTTGCAAAAGCAACTATAGGTTTTTTCAGATCATTTCAGGAGTGGTTTGCACAAAATGGAAAAAGAAAATTCGGTTTCAGGCATAGGACCAAATCCATTTCGACGCAGGAAGAAGTTAAGGTAAACTTGTATTTGATTGAAGCTTTCTAATAAATATTGAATAAAGTCATAAACACCAAAGACGCCCTGATCAAAGAGTGAAATCTAAATTTTGTAAGCGCGGGTGACATATGAAATACAAGACAGAGTTTTGAGAATGACAATTCTAGTTTATAATGATCATCAAAATAATTTGTTCAGAGAAATGAAAATTTACCGCAGTAACAGCCGGTGACGATGGCGAAATTAGTAGCATAAGAAGCAGAAATTTTGCGAAGGCCAAGAGTTTTTCGATACTTGGATATTAAACCAACTCCTCCACCGGCGATCCCTGATTAACCAACAATAATAGCGCGAACAGGGATCACTAGAATACTCAGGAAACATCATAATGATCGAAATTAATTCCCGTTACAAAGAATGTAATAAAGTATATATATATATATTGAATTAAAACCTGCAACCAGAGTAGGGATTATAATGCAATTTCTCCAAATATCCAGAGACGAAGATGAAGAAGCGGAAGCATTTTCTTCCAGATTTCTGTCCCCTGCAGGTGCAGAAGCCATAGAGAACTATCCCGGGGGTTTTTACTCCAGGGTTTCAACGACACCCGAAAAGGAAAAGAAAAAAAAACAAAAAAACAGAAGTGAAGTCGGAGAGCAAAACACAATATCCACCAAGTTGGTATGCCGCCGGTGACGGCGTGATTTTCGTCGGTAAAGCAATGGGCTCGTTCAATATTAGTTTGAACCGTCGAATGGACTCATGACTTTTGTAAGGCCCATCCAGTTTCACAATATATTAATTAGGCCCCTATAATGATATTTTCTCTTTTCTCTATTTTTTTTTTTTTTTAAGTTTATAATGTTTTCTTTATTAAAAAAATAAAAATTGATCACATTAATGATTGAAATAAAAAATAAAATAAAATTATACAAAGTTAA
>JAXGGT010000169.1:4600421-4610814 GCA_035583425.1 Marsdenia floribunda | reverse complement strand
TAAGGAGATGAAGAGACAAAGTTTAAAAATTATAAAAATTGTATACAATTGAGAATATTAAGAGATAAAGTAAAAAAATAAAAAAATAAAAAGAAAAAGAAAAAAGAAACAAAACAATGAGAAAATAACAAGATTTCCATTGGAAGCATACAATTCGGCCTCATGTGCGAAGTGTGTCAAAATCATATGACTTGGGATTTATTAAAACATTATATAAGATATTATCTAATACACCAATAAAATTAAAATTAAAACACGTAAGTTAATTAAATTGATAGCTATTTTAATTATATTGAAGTCTTAGACAATATCTTAGAGCATATTTTAGATTTTGCGTCTATATTAATCCTAATATATTACTGTATAAGCAAAATTTTTAAATTTATATATTTAGAAAATATATTAAAACACCAAAATATATACTTTAAAATTATTTTAAAAATATTATTTTTTGAATCTAATAGACATATTCCATTAAAATTCAACCTTATTAAATAAAGGGACAATAGTCAAAAATAAATATGATTTTAAAAAAATAAAAATTACAAAATTGTCATCACAAAAGGTAAATCACAAAATAATCAAGATAAGTTTTCAAATATTACATGTTTGCCATTAGAACAAAAAATTCTTCTAAAAGGAATCGATGTAATCTTATATATATATATATATAAGATTTAGGAAATAAAAATGTTTATTGATACCAAAAAAACAAAAATGAATAAAAAGTCACAAATGACAAGATAAAAATAATAAAAGATAAGCCTAAAAATATATACTGTGGGATGAATAATTGAAACTATCAAGATAAATATTAAAAAAATAAAAAAATAAAAAACTAAGAGAAATATATATTAAAAAATAAAAATAGACCTTAAATATTATATCTAATTACCATAAGACCACTAGAAAAGAGAAACTTCTAGAAAAATATCTTGTAATTTCTTACAATTTCTGATTAGGATCGTCAAAATACCACCTTAACTCCACATTAGTATGATATTGTCCGCTTTAGGCCAAGTCCGCACAGATTCGTTTTTGGGTATCTTCCAAAAGGCCTCATACTAATGGAGTTAGGTGAACACTTATATTCAAGGTGATTTCTCTTTGAATTTCCAATGTGAGACTTGGGTTTACTACTTAACAATCCTTCCCTCAAACCAAAGGACCACACACCTTGTGGCCCCCCTTCCAGTGAACTCATTCTGATCCGTCAAATCATCTTGTACCGCCATTATCAACCAACGGGACACGCTGCTTGAGCACCACATTGTGAGGAAGACTTTCGACACAAGGCACCAAACATAGATCTGAGGGTCTCCCACACAACGCAATCCACATCATTGAACCATCGGCTCTGATGCCACTTGTTGGGTTGCTAAACTCTGTTAAAAGACTCTGATACCAATCAAGAGAGATATAAATGATGAGAAAAAGAGATAACACAATATTTAACGTAGAAAACCTTATCGGGGAAAAATCATGGGACCAACTCCGAATAATTTCATTATCAATGAAAGACAAATACAACGATTCATGTGCACTTAACAATTTTGACATATCCAAAATTGTAAGAAAACTCTCTAGAGTTTTCTTCTTCGCGTGCACATCCCCTAACTAACCTACACCCACAAGATCCATTAGGATCTACCAAAACAAAGTTATGACCTAATCTAGATAGATTCACGCTTTATCTATTTATAGATAGATGAAATCCTATAACTTTTGACTTCAAATTACTGTGGGACTGTAGATATAGTTATCCAATGACATCATTAACAATTCTATTACAATTAGAACTCTAAACATGTCATATCTTTGAATCATATTAGGAATGGAAGACAAAAAAACCCTAACAATCTCCACCTTGGATTGCATTCTGAGTTAGCATTCTGTCTTCAAATTTCGACTTGCCGCAGGATTTCACCTCACAACTTGTAGATGACTATCTTCATACTTTTCTCGCTTTATTCAGATCTCCCAGCCATGTGTGATTTCTAGAACTCCAGCTTAAGCGAACGACCCCCAACTATTGGAATTCTCTTGGCTCAAAGATATTTAATTATCCACGACTTTAGGACAAAGTCACACCACCTAAAGTTCACTAATTAAATATCTGCAAAACAAGATCTACTTGAGAAAAAACAAAACAAATATTCATATGTAAAGATTGTGAGGAAATCTCTACATATAACCACATCATCTTACCACCATAGATCTACATGTTTAATTCAGATCCATTGTCGGGGTACATAACTTGTTCAATAATGGTGTAAAATCGTGTACATAATTAATTGTGTTTACCAATCTCTTACCAAACTAAAAATGCATGTCAATAAACTCCTATTGACCCATATCTCTTCCCAAAGAGATATTTCTTAATCACTATTAAACTCTTTTTCCATTCACATTTCCAAGGATAATAATAAGCAACCTTTCTTCCACCACAATGATGGGAGAATATGACAATTAAAGAAAAGTTTGATTTATCAATATCTCCCAAACTTGTAAGAATATCCATTAAAACACCACTTTAACTCCACATTAGTATGATATTGTCCACTTTGGGCCAAGCCCACACGGATTTGTTTTTGGGGCATCTCCCAAAAGGCCTCATACTAATGGAGTTAGGTGAACACTTTTATTCAAAGTGATTTCTCCTTGAATTTCTAATGTGAGACTTGAGTTTACTACCCAACAATAAAATTATATTATGTACAGGCGTTTAAAATAATAATTATATTGGTGGGTAGTAACCTTATTTTATTGTTACCCAACAAACTCAACCCAACAATAAGGTTACTACCTACCACTTGAATTATATTACTACCCAACAATAAAATTATTTCAAAATTATTGTGTCCAGGCATTTATCAAAATCTTAATAAATAAGTTGTTATTATTTATACATTCATCTTTTAATATTACAAACTCAAACCTTGTGGTGGTCAGGCGACATGTCTCATTGGTTGATAACAGTGATACAAGATGATTTGACGGATATTCTTACAAGTTGGGGAGATATTGATAAATCAAATTTTCCTTTAATTGTCATATTCTCCTATCATAGTGGTATCAAAGCGTAAGGTTATTGAGTTATCAAAGTGCCAGGTTTCAGAAACAGGTGGAGTAGTCCCAGGCCAAGTAATTGCAGGTGGAGCAATTAGAGTCAGGTGGAGTGAGATGGACAGAGAGCTAGGTGGAGCCAAGTCTATCTGTAGTTTAACCAGGTTGAACCAGATGGATGATATCAAAGTCAGGGTAGAACTTGATTATCATCATTGGGCATCTGATAGGAAGAAATGTTGCTTATTGTTATCCTTGGGAATGTGAATGGCAAAAAAGTTTAATGGTGATTAAGAAATATCTCTTTGGGAAGAGATATGAGTCAATAGGATTTTATTGACATGCATTATTAGTTTGGTAAGAGATTGGTAAACCCAATTAATTATGTACACAATTTAACACCTTTATTGAACAGGTTATGTACCCCGACAGTGGATATGAATTAAGTAGGTAGATCTATGGTGGTAAGATGATGTGGTTATATCTAGAGATTTCCTCACAATCTCTATATATGAATATTTGCTTTGTTTTTTCTTGAGTAGATCTTGTTTTGCAGATATTTAATTGGTGAACTTTAGGTGTTGTGACTTTATCCTAAAGTTTGAAGACAGAATACTAACTCAAAATGCAATCCAAGGTGGAGATTGTTAGGGTTTCTTTTTGTCTTGCATTCCTAATAGGATTCAAAGATATGACATATTTAGAGTTTTAGTTCTAATAAAATTGTTAATGATGTCATTGGATAACTATATCTACAGTCCTATAGTAATTAAAAGTCAAAAGTTATAGAATGTCATTTATCTATAAATAGATAAAGAGTGAATCTATCTAGATTGGGTCATAACTTTGTTTTGGTAGATCCTAATGGATCTTGTGGGTGTAGGTTAGTTATGGGATGTGCACGTGGAGAAGAAAACTCTGGAGAGTTTTCTTACAATTTTGGATATGTCAAAATTGTTAAGTGCACATGAATCGTTGTACTTGCCTTTCATTGATAATGAAATTATTTGGAGTTGGTCCCGTGGTTTTTCCCTGATAGGGTTTTTTTCCACGTTAAATATTGTGTTCTCTCTTTTTCTTGTCCTTTATATCTCTATTAATTGGTATTAGAGTCTTTTAACAGAGTTTAGCAACCCAGCAAGTGGTATTAGAGCCGATGGTTCAAGATGTGGATTGCGTTGTATGGGAGGCCACCAGTATGCCCTCGCGATTGGAGATCTGAGTTTGGTGTCTTGTGTCGAAAGTCTTCCTCACAATGTGGTGGTCAGGCGGCGGGTCCCGCAGGGTGATAGCGGCGGTACAAGATACGACGGATCAAATGAGTTCGCATGAGGGGAGGCCACGAGTTGTGTGTGGTCGTTTGGTTTGAGAGGAGGATTGTTGGGTAGTAAATCCAAGTCTCACATCGGAAATTCAAGTAGAGATCACCTTGAATATAAGAGTCTACTTAATTCCATTAGTATGAGACCTTTTGGGAAATGCCCAAAAATAAATTATCATATTAATGTGGAGTTAAAGGTGGTGTTTTGGATAAATTATAGAGAAATAACTTGAGTTTCAAACTCAAACATTGCTTTCTTAAAGCAAATTTTTCATTAGATTGAATTTTTTTTTTTTGAAGAAGTTTTAAATTATAAATAAAGTCTAAAAATAAAAAATCAAAAGAAAAGTGAAGAGACTTAAAAAAAGATTATTTTATTCCTTATTAAAAAATAAAATTTTAAAAGTTATAAATTAAATATAAAATTTAATTAAAGATAGAAATTAAAATATTAAAATTGTAATAGTTAAAATAATAATAATAATAATAATTTATCTTAATTATAATTGAGCCATTAGGAAAAAAAATATTCTTAAAAAAACTCTTACAATTTTATATATAATAGATATATATATATATATATATATATATATTTAATTTGACGAATGACTTCGCAAATTATACATAACCCGAGATATTTCTCTCTCCAACGGATAATATAAAATCCTTGAAACCCTCTCTCTCTCTCCTCTCCTACTGTGTTCAGCTCCTCTGCTGGTGCCTCTAAGATCCGCCCGCGCTTCCGCAAAAACCCTAATTTTTTACCATCCGCACTTCCGAGGAGAGGGAAGTTCAAGCTTCCGCTAAAGAGTTAGAGAGAGAAACTACAGAAATCCGGCTTCTCTCTCTGCGCGTCCAGTTTCGATCCGATTCGAGTCCAGGTAACCATCAGATCAGTCGTGCATCTATATAAGTGCTACAGCGACGTTCTTGTCTGTGTCAGGCGGAATGTAAAACGGGGCTTTCTAGCCGTGAGATTCGTTCCGGCTAGGGTTTTATTTGTTAAACTGTTTTCTTTTCACTGAACATGGTTTTCATTTCTGTTAGGTTGTGAGAGGGATCCATCGGTTATGGCGGAGGAAGTAGCAGCGGCGGCGGCGACACAGCAACCCGTGGCGGTTCAAGTTGTATGTTTCGATATATATATATATATATATATTTGAATCTTCTTCTTATTTATTTATTTTTGTTTCAACAATTATAATTGGCTACCTGGGGCTTTTTCTGATTATCCCGTTGTCGGACAGATTGGGAATGCTTTTGTGCAACAGTATTATCACATACTGCATCACTCGCCGGAGCTTGTTTTCAGGTTTTATCAGGATAGAAGTAAGGTTGGTCGTCCTGAAGAGGATGGTACCATGAGCATCACGACAACTATGCAAGTAAAACAACCGTTTCCTCCACTATTTCCAGTTTAATTTTGTGTGTGTATCTCTGTGCGCGCACCCTTGTATCCTCACCCCCCCCCCACAAAAAAGAAAAAAAGAAAAAATGCAAACGATAAATTAGAATTGTTTTTAGGTTTAATTAGAAAGAGCATTGTCTGATTTTGTTATGGTCCACGTTATTTTAGAAACTATATATTTTCCCTACCGAGTGGTCTTATGATGAAATTACAGGTATCTGATTAATGCTGTTTTTGGATGTAACTCAGCTGTAGATGTCCCAAATATTTAATGCTGTTGGGTTCCTTAACATCTTCTCTTTTTGAAATTATTTGTGTGATTAATTTTCTTTAAATGGTTTCTTTAGTTGATTCAATGTAGATGTGGGAATTGGCTTATAATTAGACATGCTGATATTAAATGTTGATTAGATATGTATACAAAGAAGAAGAAATGTGAACGGGTGGTTATTTCTTTTGGACGGAATAAGCTAAGTTTTAAAATTTTTCAAGTTTTCAATATCTTGATAGATGTGGTTTTTTTACAGGGTATCAATGAAAAGATAGTTTCTCTGAACTATGGTGAATTGAGTGCGGAAATCAAGTCTGTTGATACACAGGAGTCTTTCCATGGGGGTGTGCAAGTTCTTGTAACTGGATGCTTGATCGGGAAGGACTCGATCCGATATTTCTCTCAAGTTTTCTTTCTTGCACCCCAAGATAGAGGATATTTTGTTTTGAATGACATATTTCGCTATATAGAGAATGTCAACCATGAGGATGGAAACCAAGGTTCAGTAAATGATGTGGTGGTTCCTGTTACCGCAGAGCAAAGTAAATTGACATACTAGTTTACATATTGTTATATCCTCCATACTTCCTGTATCAGAGTATTAAATCTAAACTGGCATCTAAACTTCTTTGGCTCCTGTTTTTGATGCATTGCAGATCCTACCCCTCCTCCTGCTCCTGTTCAAGAGAACAACATTTCTGAGCAGAGTACTCCAACTGGGGAAGTTAATGGGGGTGAAGTGTTTAATCCACCTGAGACTGTTGATGTTCAAGTGGTTGAAGAAGAAGTTCCAGTTGCAGAGGTTGATAATGAAGTTCAGGATGAAACAAAAATGGTGGTTGAGTCTAACATCAAAATTGAAGAAGTGCCAAAGAAGTCTTATGCTTCTATTGTAAGTTGATAGAGCAAGTTTAAAATTTTTCTTTCCAACATGCTGCATGAAGTTTTTTTTTTTTTTTCCCAACTGAGAATGCTAAAATTCAAATCGAGTCTCATTTTTTCAGGAAGAGAAAAACAAAGGAAATAAACTTAGTTTGCTTTTTTAGAATTGTCCCATGCTATAGAATTTTTTATGATCTTTACACAGGTTATGGATCTGAAGGGAAGTGCTGTGGCTTTCTCATCACCAGCACCTGCTCCTCGGAAATCTCTTCCAAAGAGCCAAGAGCAAGCAAACCTACTTCCTGCTTCTGAAACTGAACTAGTACATCAGTCTGATGCAGTTGACAACGGGAATAACCAAGAGGGAGAAGGCACGCAATTTTAGTTCATCTTTGTTCTCAAATTTTCGCTCTTAATTTTGTGTGTCGTAGAGCAACTAAGTTTGCATGGTACACTTAATTTGTCCTTGTGCAGCTGATGGGTACTCCATCTACATAAAGGGATTGCCCATGAATGCAACTGTGTCATTACTTGAGAATGAGTTCAAGAGATTTGGGCCAATTAGGAATGGTGGTATTCAAGTCAGGAGCAACAGAGTATGCACCTACTAGTTTGTTTTTGTGGTTGCTTTATCTTTTCATGGCAGCTTAACTATATTGTTTATTTGCAGCAACAGGGTTTTTGCTTTGGATTTGTCGAATTTGAGGTTCCGAGTGCTGTTCAAAAAGCACTAGAGGTGTGTTTTTTTTTTTCCTTAGGTTAAGAATTTTTTGTTTGTAATATTTTAATTAATGAATACCAAATTATTGTTGAATATCTAAGCAAAGAATTCAAGAACCTACTAACTACTTTGAAATTACCTTATAAGCTTCACTATATTAATGGTTATATGATTTATTTACTACAATTCTTTTTTGGTAGGGGAATTGTATGTGTGAAAACTTATACTTCGTTATGCTCTGTTTTGAACACAGCTTGATCACGGTCACCTTGTTCTGATACTTTTCTGTATTCAAGTTCATGATTTTATTCTCTACCTCTGCAATACCTCATGACCGCTATATGTTCACCATTGTCCTGAAGTAGGTTACTGATTATATGCTTCTAATATTTTTTGGCTCATGCTTGTTTGATTGCTGTTTTGCTATACCTGATGTGCTAAATCTGCAGAATACATGACTGTTTTTTCCTGGCAATTGAATGCCAGTGATTTAATATACTTATGTTTGTTACACAATTTCAGAGTTTTCATATTGCCTTATTGTTCCCCACGGTCCGTTTACAGTGATAAATCTTATTGGTTTTTTAGGCTTCTCCAATAACAATTGGTGGTGGGCGACAGATTGTCGTTGAGGAAAAGAGGTCAACAAATTCTCGAGGTAAGTCGAAAATTATTCGAAATCATATGTACTTCTTTGGTGAATAACCATAACTTTTTAGTGAAGCTGTATCTTCTGATAAGCTATAGTTCTAGTTGATTTTTCAACCATCCTATTATGAGTCAAAAGGAACACATGTTATACGCCACTATTTCTTTTAAAAATGTCTACTTTTCCCACACTATTCAGTAAGCTTTTCTGCTATTTATAATGCTTCTCCGCATATTTAATTTTTTTTTTTTTTCATCTTAAGTACAATTTCTTGTTTACAGGAAACAATAGGGGAAAATTTCCGCCTGGAAGGGGTTCCGGGTCCAGAAATGATGGTGCGAGGGGAGGACGTGGGAATTATGGAGGCGGCAGAGCTGGTTACAATCGAGGTGATTTTATTGGTAGGAATGAGTTCAACAACAGGGGTGGTTATAGAGGAGGATCGTTTAATCGTGGGGGTGAGGGATATCAAAGGTCTGACAGTAATGGTGGTCGCGTGAACCGTGCAGGTACTGGTGGAATGGGTAGCGGAGCAGCCAAGAATATGACACCGAGAGTTTCTGCTACAGCTTGAATTGAACAGTTAGGTTAAGGAGGAGGTTGGAGTGGGGGCGTTGGGCATAAGGTTGTTAGGTTTAATATTCTTCAATCAATTGTTTAGATATATCTGTAGACGGGAACTTTATTGGGGGCTGCCTCAAATTTTCATTTGAATTCCTCACAAATTTTATTTTTGAATTTTTTTTGGTTGTAGCAAGTAACAGTAGAAGCTGGGTATTGTTGACATGGCCCAAACGAGAGTTTACTTCAAAATCCAGTTGTGGGCCTTTTTTGTACTTGGAATGGATTTTTAGGAGGTGAGAGCGCATTTGGTTTGATACTTATGATAAATGGTACATGGCGTTTATCCTTAGGCGTATAATTTGACACCGGATATTATTATTATTTCTTTTTTTTTCCCCTTAATTCTTAAAATATTTTTTACTTAATTTTTTGAAAATGTTAAGTTAACATGTTTAAATGGATTGTTATAGTGGAAATAGCTTTATCTATAAAAATATTTAAAACGAATAAATTTTGTAATTTGAAAAAAAATATTTGAAATTAGAGTTTTTTTTTTTTTTTTAATTTATAAATTTTTAAAATTAATTGTTATTTTTTTAAATAAAAAGATTGTATTATATAAAAAGTATTAAGTAAAATACAAGGAATAAAATAACGCATGGTTGATGGACACTCCAAAGTTCTGAAAACATTAAAAGATAGATAACGAGTATATATAACATTTAATTTTTTGTTTTAGTTTTTTTTTTTTTTGTAATTTTATTATGTGTGTGGATAATTTTATAATTTATATTAGGATAAATTGTCAATTTAGTTCTTTAAATTTATGTTTTGATATATTATGGTATCTCATGTTTATTTTTATCTAAAGTAGTCCTTTAAAAATTTTTGAATTAATCAAAGTGGTCCTTTGATCGTTAACATCCAAATATTTGGTTAACTTTTCTTGCTCGTGCCTTTTTCAGATGAGTATTTTTACACTTTTACACCTCTATTCCATTAAAAAAATTAGTTAGTTTTTCTTTTTAATTTTAAACAAAAGAACAAAAATAACCCTCTAAAAAAGGCATGCGCAAGAAGAGTTAACAGAATATTTAGATATTAACGGTCAAAGCACCACTTCAAAAATTTTTAAGAGACTACTTTGGACAAAAATAAACATGAGACCATAACATATCAAAACATAAATATAAGGGACTAAATTGACAATTTATCCTTTATATAAAGTTCTCTTCAGTTATTGTAGATTCATTCTCTCTCTTTTTTTTCTTTTTTTTTTTAACTATTATTTCTTGTTTTACAACTAATTTCTTGTTATAAAATTATTCCTAACAAAACCAATAACTAAAATAAAATAGAGAACAAGAGTGAAATAGAAAGAGTATTCTTCTTGTATCATGTCATATGTAATCAATAATACATCTAACCCACCCTGCAAGGGGTGGCCGAGTTGGTGGAGCAGGATGCCTGGCGACCGCAAGGTCCCTGGTTCGAATCCTGCCTACGCCTTC
>JAXGGT010000169.1:4582126-4600321 GCA_035583425.1 Marsdenia floribunda | reverse complement strand
TTTAGAAACTCAAAAGACATGGGAGTTGAGAGAAGTTCAATGGACATTCATTCAAATATTTGTGGGATTTATAACATTTCTTTATTTATTTTTATATTTTATTTTAACAATGATAAAAATAAAAAGATATTATTTTTTTTTTCAAAAGATAAAATTTTTGATACATGTATATATTAAATACATAAAAAATTATAAGATATGCATTTGATAGTTAAAAGTCTAAATAAAATTTATTCATTAAAAAAAAAACTAAAATAATGTATGTTCTCTTAAAAAATAAACTTATGTGATGTAAATGTATGTTAAATTCTAGTAATAGTTTTTTAAATATTAAATAAATTTAGTATTAAAATTAAAATTTTATCTTTATATATTTTAAAATAAAATATATATAAGTTTTAATAATAATTATATAATTTTAAAATTTTTATATAATGTTTTGAATATACAATATTTTATTTTTTTATTCCTATTATTTATTTTTCAATTTTCTTTTAAATCTTCTCATATTAGTCTTCTCAAACTTATTTTGTGAATATTTTATCATATTTTTTTCGTAATTAATTTTTTTTCCTCTTAATCATATATGAAAATGAGTTATTATTTCATTTAACATAATTATATATATATATATATATATATTTTAAATATAGATTATTTTTAAGTTATTAGATATATTGTATTTGTTAGATATCTCTCAAAATTAATATAAAATATTTTTCGCCATGATTGATTTTGTGTAAAAGATAATATTCATTATTAATACGTGGCATGCTTATAATTGTTGAGTTTAAATTTTTTCTTGTATAAAATATACTATATATATTTGTAATTTATCCTATGTGCAATCTTTAATATTAATAGTAAATTATAAAATTTTTACTACTTTAATATATTTTTTCGTAATCACATGAGGTTTATATTTCATAACTTAATTTGAAAGTTTTAAACTTGTTTTGATTTTATGATATTTCAAGCAACCATTGAGAAAAAAGTAAGATATGTCTTAAGTGAAATTTATAAATAAAATTGATAATTTAATTAAATGTAATTTAATTTATTATATATATATATATATTAATTGTTTATTAAACGAAATTAAAATTATTTAATTAATTTCTTTCTTTTGATTCAACGAAAGAATAAATATTTTTTATTTTATTTTAATTATATATATTTTTAAATAAAAATATTATATACATATATTTAAAAAAAAAACATTTTTAATTTTCAATTTTTAACAAAATTAATCCACATCCACATCCACATCATTCCATACTAAGGTAGAATGTAGGGGTGACAATTGTGTCAGGTTGAGTTAAAATGATTATACATAATCTATCAATCCGAACTTGATACGAACCCAAAATGATATGAAAAAGTTGAACTCGAACACGACACGAAAATTAATCATGTCAACCCAATTATGACACGATTCAAAGTCTATTAACCCGCCAACACGATTACACATATCAACCCGCTAACCCGATTATTTACCTATTTAACTTGTAAAAGTATCAATATTATGTAATTTAATTATATATAAAATATTAAAATTTAAAAATAATAAAAATTATTAAATAATTTAATAATAAATTAAAATATATAATTAAAATAAAAAATTAATTATTATTTAAACAAGTTATGCGAGTTCAACCTATTTATAACTCGAATATAATTATCATTAAATAGATTGACCCACTCTGACACGAACCCGTATATCTTCAATTTTAACTTGTTAATTTCGTATTTATGTCGAATTATCGTGTCTGATTAAATATTGCAACCCTTAATAGAATATAATGTACATCTAGAGTATATATAGGCAAATTGGCACATTTAGTCCCCAAACAATTGGTAATTGGTGGTTAAGGTTCCCAAACTATTTTTTTGGTGAAATAGATCCCCAAACTATTCAAATTGTGTGATTAAGGTCCTTCCATCCAAATTTTCAGTTAAAACACTGTTCACCCGTTAAAAAAAAAAAAAAACCCAAGGGCATTTTGGTCTTTTCACATTCTTAGTTAAAAAAAAAAAAAAAAAGAGGCCTCTTTGAAAACATTTGCACCGCCTTGGCTTTGAAAACATGGTCAATTGCGTTGTTGTCGGATTGTATAGATGGCAGTTGCCTTCAGATCCTAGGGTTCCAAGGGTACCACAAAGTAACAATCCATTGTAGGAGTTGAGAATCTGAATTGCAAATTGATTTTTGGTAGACTTGATTAGGTTTTTGAACGGCGGGATGATGGAAGTAGGATTGTTACGGAGGTCAAAGGGAAAGTAATTGAAAGAATTTGAAGAGGGCAGGAAATGGAAAAGGCCCACTGCAGGATTTGGGTTAGGGAGGCGGCGAAGAGCGAATTGAGGGTCGGAGACGAGAGAGAGCCTGTGTTTGGAAACAAGCTTGAAACGAATCAGTGATTTGATAGGTCAACGTATGAGAATTTGAATCTATTATTCTGGGGAGCCATAATTCTGCCCCAGAACCAATGATTCTTCCATATTCTTTTCATCTATTCTATAGGCACATTTTTGGTCTCCGGCAGCATGGCATACACAAAACCAGTCATCATTTAAAGAAGTAGAAAATTCTGGCTTTGAAACGGCACACATAGCTAGAAATGATTGAGCAATAACGAAAGTAAAGAGGAAGTTAACCGCAACCATTGTAGGAGTTGAGAATCTGAATTGCAAATTGATTTTTGGTAGACTTGATTAGGTTTTTGAACGGCGGGATGATGGAAGTAGGATTGTTACGGAGGTCAAAGGGAAAGTAATTGAAAGAATTTGAAGAGGGCAGGAAATGGAAAAGGCCCACTGCAGGATTTGGGTTAGGGAGGCGGCGAAGAGCGAATTGAGGGTCGGAGACGAGAGAGAGCCTGTGTTTGGAAACAAGCTTGAAACGAATCAGTGATTTGATAGGTCAACGTATGAGAATTTGAATCTATTATTCTGGGGAGCCATAATTCTGCCCCAGAACCAATGATTCTTCCATATTCTTTTCATCTATTCTATAGGCACATTTTTGGTCTCCGGCAGCATGGCATACACAAAACCAGTCATCATTTAAAGAAGTAGAAAATTCTGGCTTTGAAACGGCACACATAGCTAGAAATGATTGAGCAATAACGAAAGTAAAGAGGAAGTTAACCGCAACCGTAATACTTTGCCCTGCTGATCAAATCTCCAGTGGGAATATCTCACTCGGAACCAGCCAACCTAATGGACCCCAAGACAAACCATAAGCAGCTACGTACAAGCAAATCAAGAACAGTACTACAAGTGCATTTTCCCTGCTCATCATCACTTCTTCCCCATCATCACCCAGCTTGAGTGCTAATATGGTTCCAATTGCTGCTTGGGAGATGAACATTTGGATTCCTCCTATTATAAACAGAACTCTTTGACCTAGTTTGTCAACTACCACAACTGATACGAGAGTTGCAAACATTCCTACAGCTCCAGTCACAACTACTGACAAAAGTGATGAACTTTCCTTTAATCCTATCATCCTGAAAAGTATTGGAGCGTAGAAGGCAATGACATTGATCCCAATTACCTGTTGAAACAATGGTATTGCAATTGACATGACAAGTTGTGGCCGGCAAATTGGCCTCTTTCTTTTTTTTTTTTTTTCTTTTTAACTAAGAATGTGAAAAGACCAAAATGCCCTTGGTTTTTTTTTTTTTTTTTAAACGGGTGAACAGTGTTTTAATTGAAAATTTGGATGGAAGGACCTTAATCACACAATTTGAATAGTTTGGGAATCTATTTCACCAAAAAAATAGTTTGGGGACCTTAACCATCAATTGCCAATAGTTTGGGGACTAAACTTACCAATTTCCCTGTATATATATAAAGAGCCTGAATAAATCGGATTAACGATCCACTAAAGTTGAAAATCGTTTTTGTGACACTAATATATATATATATATATATAAGATATATGTAAAAATTTATTAACAATTTTTTTTTTTTTTTTACTGATTCCCGTTTCTCTCTCTAGGAGTGAAACTCTCTCCCTTCTCTCCACAGAAATGATTCCCCTCTAGTTCATCCAGATTTCTCCTTAAGGTGTTTTCAATTGTTTCTTTCTCTTTTCATTCCCTCTTTCTGTCTTTCCGCTCCATTTCTTGCCTTCCGTTTCTTCCCCTTCATCATTTTTCAAACACTTTGTAGTGGTGGCTCCCCACCACTCTCATCTATTTCCATTTCCCTTCCCCATTCTCGCCATCTGTCCATGGATTCTCTAGTTGGCAACATTAATTGTCTTGAGCTGTCTTTTAATGAACCCCACCTTGATGCCCTCTCCAATCTTACCCTCGTGGGAAAACTCCTAACCACCAAACCCATTAATTTCAAGGCCACCCAATCCATTATCTTTGCAGCTTGGAATTTTGGACCGAATGTCCAAATTAAACATCTTGAGCAGAACATGGTGACTTGCACGTTTAGAAACGCAGAGGACAGAGACAAAGTTGTAGATTCTGGCCCCTGGGCAGTGAAAGGGGCGCTGCTAAACTTGAAACAGTGGAAATCAGACCAAATCCTTGAAGAAATAGATTTCTCCTTCTGCTCACTATGGGTTCAAATTCACAATTAACCCCGAAATAGAATGAACTCCGACAATGCTCTGAAGATTGGGAATTTCATAGGCAGATTTCTCAGCTGTGAAGAGGACCCTCAGTTTACTAGAGCAAGAAAGTTTCTAAGAGTCAAGGTGTCCGTGGATACGATGCTTGCACTGAAGCCAGGATGTCATATTAAAAGGGAAAATGGCTCTCAACTGTGGTTAGCTTTTAAATATGAAAGGATCTCAGACCTCTACTATAGATGTGGTAAAATAGATCATTCAGAGTCAGCTTGCGATTTGCCCAAACCAACAGATCCACAAGAGGAAGGAAACCCCCAAAGCTTTGGACCATGGATGACACCACACAATCAAACACCATTCAAAGCACCTACCAACAAACCAGAGGCAAAGAAATTTGGCCCAAATCGGACGCCCGCACACCGAAAACTGCACAGGATCCTAGCAAGCACTCGACAGAGGAAGCAGGTAACACCCTTGCTTCAGCTCAATTTTCGATAAGTCCAATTTCAGAATTAGGGCACCCCTCAAAATTTTCCCGCCACCACCCACTTCAAGACATCACAAACTAACCACATAATTCTTTGGTCCGAATTCAAACCTTCCCACCACAAATTTCAGCCCCACCCACTCATATTCCATCCCCATTCCTCGGCCCAAATATTCACCCGGAGCCCATACCTCCAACCCCAACTTTCTCTCAGACCTTATCCATTATCCCAGCCCAACACTTTCCTAGTGAACAGACTTATGAACTGTAGACCACACCTCCCCACGAACCTGATTACCAAACTAGCCCAACCAATAAAAATATTCACCAGCTTCTGAACATTGTCCCCCCTTTCAACATAAATCCTTCCCCCCCGATTTTCCCAACTTATCCCAAGCTTGCTACGAAACGCACAGAACCCATACCATTCTCTTTGCAGCAAGCCAAGCCCAAGCAAAAGAACTCAAAAGGAGAGGTAGCAAGTAAAAGGAGTAAACATATTTGTCCGGATGACATGAGCCAACATTTTGCTCTGCTGCAACTTCACCCACCACCCACCACTGAAAGGCCTGAACCTGTGGAGAGGTCTGAGGTGACTGAGGTAATTGCAGAGGAAAGAGTTGTTGTTGTCAAAAGAAGACTAATCCATCTTAAAAGACAAGCTAGGAATCGTGGAAAGCAAACAGACGGGGTTTCTACTTCTGATCATGTTCTGATAAGGATAGTCGAGACAAACACACAAAATTTGGCTAAGGAGGCGAGCCTAAGCATGCCCCCAGCCTCAATATGATAGGATTGGTTTGGAACTGTTGAGGGATTGGTTACCCCTCGGCAGTTCGTTGTTTGAAGGAGTTTATCTCCTCACATAAACCGGACTTTGTCTTTCTATCTAAGATTAAATGTAATAAAAGTGAAAAAATTTTAAAACTTGCAAGCTATTTGGGTTACTCAAATCACGAATGTGTTCTGTCTAACGGTTCTTCTGGTGGTCTGTTGATATGGAAAGTTACTGTGGATTTGCAAGTTACCTTAACTACAGACTTTGCAATTAACTGCCTGGTTTTTTCAGAACTTCAGATTACTCCCAGGTAGAGCTGTAAACGAGTCGGTCCGAACTAAACATTAAATATTTGGGTTCGGTTCGTTTAATTTTCGAGCACTGCTCGAGTAAGCTCGTTTAATGTTTCGAGCATAAAATTTTGTTCGAGTTCGTTCGATTATTTGTTCGTATAGTTCGAAAATTGTTTGAGTTTGGCTCGTTTAACTTTTTTTTAAAAATTAAAAAATTTAATTATAAATAATAAAAATATCAAAACACACAAATTAACCTTAATAGTATACAATTAAGGTTAATATAAAAGAAAAGAAAGAAAGAAAGGAAAATCCTAACTTTAACCTATAAATTATATAAATATAGTATTAATATATAATAATTTATATAATATATAAATATTAAAATTTGTTCACAAACAATTGAGCATTCGCGAACACTATTCGAGTTCGCTCGAAAATTAATCGAGCTTAATAAAGTGTTTGAGCTCGGTTCATTTAATAAATAAACGAGCCTTAATCGAGCATAAATGAGCTCGAACGAACTTTGTTCGCGAACAGCTCGGTTCGTTTAACAGCTCTACAATCCCTGGCAACTCACATTAGTTTATGGTCCTCCTGTTCATTCTCTAAAGGATGAATTCCTGGACTGTGTGGATGCAATTGGTAACTCGTTTCCAAGTGGTTGGATGATTGCGGATGATTTTAATATGCTGCTCTCAGATGGTGACAAAATGGGCGGCAAACCCATTGTTGAACCCAACGAGAGGAAATTTAGGAAATTGATTGATGAGCATGGACTTATTGACATGGGATTTGATGGTTTTGCCTATACTTGGAGTAATAGGAGAAGTGGTTTAGCCAACGTGCAAGAAAGAATTGACAGAGGATTCCCCAACGCTGCCTGGAAAGTCAAATTCCCAAATTCTACCATAACACACCTCCCAACCCTTAAATCAGACCATAAGCCTCTTTTAATCCAAACTGACCCAATCTCTGTTCCACTCCCAAGACCGTTTAGATTTGAGTCGATGTGGACTACACATCTTGAAGCTGGTACTGTCATAAACAATGCCTGGAATCGTGTTCATTCTTTTCTGTCCAAGATTAAAGGTACCAAGATTGCTTTGAAAAACTGGAACAAGAAAGTTTTTGGCAATGTCCAAGCTCGCATCAAGGCCCTTAAGGATCAAATCCAAACCTGTCAAGCCTAACATCAAACCCCTGATTCTCTCATTTTTGAAAACACCTTACAAAGAAATTTAGATGAACTTTTGAGACGAGAGGAATTACTCTGGAGAGATAAGGCCAAAGTCAAATGGCTCGAAGAAGGGTACACTAATACACATTTCTTCCATCTCACTATTATAATACATCGAAGGTACAATGCTATTAATCAAATTTTGAACTCTAACGACCTTTGGTTAACTGATAGATCTAATAATATTGGAGATGAGTTTAGATGCTATTTTACTAACATTTTCACAAGTGTACACCCTAGTTTTTATGATGATTGGCAGGGTTTGATCAGTCCATGTATTTCTAAGGCTATGAATCAAAGGTTAACAACAATTCCAACTCCGGAGGAGATTCGAGGATCACTCTTCACGATGGGAAATTTTAAGAGTCCGGGGATTGTTGGGACAGACATGATTGCTGAAATCCAGGGGTTTTTTAACAAAGGTAAGCTGAAATCTGCTTTCAATCACACATCAATAGCCTTAATTCCCAAGTCTAATTCTACTATGAAAGTTGATCAATTTCGACCTATTGCTCTTTGCAATGTTTTATTGAAAATGATCACTAAAATCATTTCATGTAGACTTAAACCTTTACTTGACCTCATTATTCATCCATGTCAATCTGCTTTCATTCCTAACAATGTTATTAGGGACAACATTATTATAAATCATGAGGTGATGCACTACTTGAATTGCAAACGAGGTCATACTTCCGTTATGGCTATCAAAGTTGATCTTGCTAAAGCTTATGACCCATGTTGAGTGGAATGTGCTTCTTCAAATTCTGACTAAACTAGAGTTCAGTGCCAAATTCATCTCTCTTATTGAAGAATGTATCTCTACTCCCCATTTCTCTATACTATTGAATGGTTCCCCCTATGGTTATTTCACTACTGAGAGGGGCATAAGGCAAGGTGACCGTATGTCTCCTGCTTTGTTCACTATCTTCTCTAATCTTTTGTCTCATATCTTGGCTAAAGCGGAGGAGGAAGGGCGATTAAGTGGTGTTAAAGTTTCAAGGTTAAGTCCCAAAATAACCCATCTAATGTATGCAGATGATTTGGTGATTTATTGCAAGGCGGATAAGAAAGAAGCAAGTGAAGCGATTTCTTGTCTTAAGTTATATTGTGAGTGGATAGGCAAGGAAATTAATTGGAACAAATCCTCAGTCCACTTCAACAAAAACACTTCTAGGGAGAACAGAGGGAGGATATGCAGGATTCTTGGAATTCAGGAATGTAACCATAAAGGTAAGTACCTAGTGTCACTCCTTTTGCAATTCCAAGTCCAAGAATGAAGCATTCAAGGGGATCACAGAAAAATTGTCAAATAAACTCTCTGGATGGAAGCAAAAAGCTCTATCTATGGCAGGTAGAATTGTCCTCATCAAAGCTGTAGCCCAATCCATTCCTTCTTTTGCTATGCAGTCTTTTTTGCTTCCCCAAAAGATTCTGAAGAAGATGGACAGCAAAGTAAGGCATTACCTGTGGGGTTTCAACGAAAATAACTCTCATCACCTTCACTTGAGAGCTTGGAAGAAGGTGGGCCTACCTAAATGCTTGGGTGGATTAGGGATAAGGAGGATGAGCGATTTCAACTACTCGATGCGTACGAAACTTGTCTGGCATGTGTGTAATTCAGCAGAGAAAACGTCTGTGCAATTGATCAAAGCCAAGTACTTGAGAGGTAGGAATGTTTTGGATATACAAAGCACTAAAGGAGCTATCTCATGGATTCGGGGGGACATAAAAAAATGTCTTATTCTTCTTCAAGAGGGGATTTGTTACCAAGTTGGAGCTAAATCCCAACTTCGAATTAGAAGAGGTCCTTGGCTGTACTCAATTCCAGATTTTCGGCTGCCTGATAACATAGAAATTCCTCAAGATTTCTTGTTGTTTGAAGATCTCATGACTCAAGATGGTAAGCAATGGGACAAACGGAAATTTGATTCAGTTTTTCCCCCCACAGATTGGAAGGAAAACTCTTGATACCCCAATTCTTGAACAGGGGCAAGAGAGACTTGTTTGGGCCCCCTCTTCATCAGGGAGATACACAGTTAAATCTATGTATCAAATGCTCATCCAGAAACGAGTTCTCAACACCGAAGAGGAGTCTAGGAAGATATGGAAGCTCATATGGTCATCGGGATTGCATGGTAGACATGCTGTCTATTTTTGGAGGATTCTAAACAATGCTCTCCCTTCACTGGACCGCAATGGCAGATTTATAAATGCTATAGACTCTTCCTTTTATCTGTGTAAAAGGGAGGCTGAATCTATGCACCATTTACTCCTAGTCTATCCCTTTACTAAATTGTTATGGTGGAACTCACCGTGGCAAATTCGTTTTGAAGCTTTTCAACACTTGGACATTTCACAATGGCTTACACTGATTTTAGATGACAATGATGTGTTCCCCATTCTGCAGGAAGAAAGGCACAAGATGAGACATTTCTTAGCTATGTCTGCTGAACAAACTTGGCTCACCAGCAACCAAATTTGGAAAGGAGAAAACATGCCAGATTGGACTGAATTATCCAAGACTGTCAACTCACTTCATACCCGCTATTGGCAAGCTAGTCTCACAAGAAATCTCAAGAAGCAACTGGTTTCCTCATGCAGCCCAGGATTAAAATGGCAGCCCCCCTCCCAGGTGAATTCAAAATTAACTTTGATGCTGCCCACAAGAACGGCAAAACCGCAACGAGCGTCGTCCTTAGAGATGAAACAGGGACCATTTTGGGGGCTTGGACTAACCTCTTCCAGTCTGCTAATGCTTTCTGTGCGGAGGCTAAAGCGGTTGTCCAAACATTCAAGAAAGCTTCTGAACTTCATTTAGAGAAGATTACCTTTGAAGGTGACGCAGCTAACGTGATTCTTGCTTTTAATGGCGTCTTTGAAGCTGAAGATTGGAGGGCTAAAGCAAATATAGAAGCTGAAAAAGTTTTTTCGTTTGCTAATTTACTGTGATTTTTGTCCTTTGCCCCTTGCACTTGTTGTTAAATTGAATTAAATTGTCACTTACTCTAAAAACTTCAGCTGATATACAGAAATTAAATTTATTCTCCTTTAACACGTGTAACTTTGCTGCTCATACTCTCGCAAAGTGGGCTTTTAATTCCGATTTTTGCGGTCAAGTTAATCTTTCTCTTCTGCCTCCTGACTTTTGGGCAGAGAGTTAGGCTGTTGGCTCTCCTTTGTTCTTCTTTATTATTTCTTACGTTTTAATGAATTCCACTTATCAAAAAAAAAAAAAAAAAAAAAAAAGTGTAAAAATTATTAACAGCTTTATACTTCCAACCTGAGCATCCATTGCCCGAATAGAACGGGCATAACAGGTTAGATTGGGTTCCTTGAAGTTTGAACCCTTCAATTATATTAAAAATTTCAAATTACTATTGAAAATATCAAAAAGTAGCCCAAAGAAGAGAAAATTGCCTTATCCCCCATCGCCCACGTTTGTTTGGACTTTGGAGCATCCCGTGTTTCGTGTCACTTCAATACCGCTTCCCCTGGAGAAAATGGCCATTTTTCTACATGAAATGCTAGCTGCCACCCCCACCATCCCTCCCTTACAATGGTGACCAAACTTTTGCGCACAAATCTTCCAATAGTTTCACTGACAAAAATGTCAAGTGTCCAAAGGCCGGTTATGTATTTTGTTCAGGAGGAGAATAGCTTCCTATACTACTTCCCCAAGGTGGAATAGATCCATGCATGTTTCACATTCTACATCTTTCCCCTCTAACAGGTTGCCAATATGCCATTTTATCTCCTTCTAGAGGTTCAGCAGACCAGAAGTAAAGGGGGCAAAAAGTCAAAAAAAAAAAAAAAAAAAAAACAAAAAGGAAAAAAACAACAGCAGAAAAATGGGTAGCAAAATGTGGAGTTAATTTTTTAGTCAGTCGGCAAAACAAGAAGGAACCATAGTAATGTGGCGTAACGGGTTGGTTATGTCTGTTCCTCCAGCATGCTCTACAAACTCAGCCGGTGAGAAAGAACTTCCATGGCAAACACATACTATGCTAACCTCCGTCTTCGTGTACCGGTACAAGAAACCTGTTACCGTTTTCCCGTTTGGACCATTTCCGGTGGTTGACACACAGGGCATTCGAGGAAGACAAGGCTTGTCACCACCTGATGGACTCAAGGTGCTCCCTGGTGGCTGGGGTTTTGGTTTGGGAGCAGCAGCAGCAGCTGCTTTAGCATTTCCAGATGCCTCTGCCTCGTTTGTTTCCGATCTGTCTACTGATCTTCTCCCAACTTGTCCCAAATCCTTCTTGTTTGAAGCAATAGTTTCAGGTTGAGCTATGGTCCTGTTAATTGGAGAAACACCAAAATGCTGTTCATTTGCTCCATTGCTACTTGAATGGCTTCCACTTTCGCTACTACTTCCACCTACAACAGTACAAAACGTTCATCGGTCAGTCCAGTATATTACAATAGATCAATGCTGCTTAAATAATGATTTGCAACAAGTTTATCTTGTGTGTCTCTCTTACCTTTTTTCTCACAACATTTCGACAATCTTTCCTACTCAAACAACCATGCATGCATGAAGTTTCAAGCAAGATCAAGGAATCACAAATAATTAGAAACAGATGATGGCTGAGCCCTCACAATTTATTAATTTTTTTTTTTAATTTAATAAATATTAGAATTATCTAAAACTTAAATACTATTTAATAAAACATACTAAATGTCAAACAAACTTCACAAAATTTTCTCTGCAGAAGACAATCCTCTACACATATACATCAGCCTAGTTCACCTATTCTGTACATCCCCATCCCCACCCCCACCCCCATCATTATCACAATCTGTCTTGGCCTCAAAATTGAAGGAAAGAAATTAAAAATAGAGTTATTTGATATGGTAATCATGTCAACATCATCCCATGCAGAATAAGACAACCAGAGTATTCAGGGAAGAAAGCAAATAATAATATAATATGTTCATTTTCACATATAGTTCCAAAATAACAGGATCTGCTCACAAAAAAATATAAGTAAATATTTTTCTTTTCTTTTTTTTTTTTTTTTCAAATAGTAAATATGATAAAAATTAGAATTTTTCAAAACAAATAAAAAATAAAAAATATACAATATATATATGTAAAAATAAATCAACTACAAAGTCAAGACACACGTGTTATCCAATATAAAATATTGAGAAAATGAAAAAGAAATATATATATATATATATATATAATTAAAAAAGAAAAAAAAATAATAATTTTCCTTTAGTGAAGACTCTTTACACTACTTATCTGTATTGATTATGACTATTTATATCTGTATTGATTAGATATAAATACAAGGACTCAGGCATTTAAAAAGTTATGATAAAGATCCATTTAGACTAAGGGCACAAGCCCGTGTGTCACAGACATAGCAATTGTGATTGAAACTGATATTTACGTATCTAAAGTAAAACCCTAAAAGACAAAAACTTATTAATAATCAAGACTTAAATGCGGTTAGAATCAAATTACTATAAAAAACTAAAATGTTTGCGTTACAATGGAACTTAGAGCTTTACCTTTCCCAGATGTGCTGCGATAATCTGAAACAGCCGATGAAGTTCTTTCCGGTGACCCATTGGACATAAGTTTTGGGACGCTACCACTTTTGCCACTATTGCGTTCTGAATCACAACCTGTCCCAGAATCATGTTTCAAATTCCCATTTCCATAAGGGTAAGGCCTGAAACTCCCACAATTCACCACCGGTTGAGAAATAATATTTTTCCCTTTGGTCTCAATAATATTCTCTTCTTTTCGGAGGTTAGGACCAAGACAAGATACCACCATATGATTATGATGAGGATGGGCAAAACCATTCTTTTGGGGTGCACATTGTAACTGCGGTGGACAAGGGCTCCGAACAGGACCATTTTGCAGAAAAGAAACAGCAGCAGGAGGTTTTGTGCCTGAACCGTCGTGATCCTCGCTTCCAGTTACAGTACCATTTCTGAATGTGAAGTTTGAGTCTATAATATTAGTAGCACCATTCTCATTTCGAACACATTTGTCCTCCTTGCGGGCTGAATCGTCCACAAGGACATCATTCTCTCGCATTTCTCTGTCTCGAGCCCTAGCTTGCAACTGCTGCGTCTCCAACAACATTTTGTCGTCTGCATTTGCTAACCCAACATTGATAAAGGTGCCTCCTCTAGAATTCGAACCTGATTTTCTCAGCTTCTCCTCCCTTTTCCTTCTTGCTTCTTGCCTTCTCAATGCTTGAATCTCCCGCTTCCTTTGTGAATCCACCACTTCTGACCCCGACCCACTTTCCGTATCCACTTGATCTCCGACAATCGTCTCCGGGAAAGAAAGACGACCAGATCTTGGAAGAATAGCTTTGAGACCCTCGTCACTTTCTTTCCCTGAATCCTCCACTTGCTTTAATTTCTCTAATTTCCTATAGCTCCCACCAATTGATAACTCCAAACTCAACTCAATCTCATCGTCACTTTCCATAACCCCAACTCTTGAAACCTCCAACATTGTCCAAAACACTCTCAAAAAACCAACACAACTTTACAACGTTGCACCAAACCAAAAGATAAAAAACTTCATAACATTTTCAAAAACGATAACAAACACCACCAAAAGAAAAAAAAAAAAAAAAAAAAAACTTCCTTGAATATTGTTGTCCAATATTTTCTCCTCGTTTTCACCTTGACGCAACCCTGCAAAGCCATCCAACACATACCCCCTTCCCACGCCTCCAAAAGAAAAGAAACAAATTACCAGCCAACAGACTTGAAAAAGGCTGCCACGTGGAAGGAGAACAGAAGCTGAAAACGGGCGGTTGGTGACACCTAAGATTTGGCAATCACTATGCTGTCATTCTTTCAAGAAAATAAAAACTTTAACTAAGTTTAATATCCACTAATGAACAATTAGCGGTATACACAACTTCTGTATAAACTAACCTCAATCCATCCAAAGACTTCGAACAAAAGCCTGCATGACATTAATTTTTCCTAGTGACACGTGGCCTATTGCACAGGCACGTGCACCTAGATGCTGAGAAGGTGACACACGTCGGTCTCAGGTAATACTTCTGTTAGACAGTATACGGACACGTGGTGCTCCGATCCTGCTTTTCCTTTTCAATCAACACCGTCCTTTTCACCTAGGGGTGGTTTGACACGTAGGGAGAGATATCCATGGGTGAAACGTGTTGGTTTCACATCTGTTGGGACCCCTCTGCCGTACAAAGCCCATGCAGGGAGGCTTGACACGTGTCTAAGACATGAATGACAAGTCAGAATTGATACTTATGATGTTTCCACGGCTTTTCAGACGTAAGACAAGTGACGTAACGAAGTGGATGAAACTGGTTGGATACGACACGCGGCGATCAGTGTTTGGAACATTAGACAAGGTATTTTTTTTCCGGATAAAAATAAAATATCTGCTACTTGGGCATTTTTATAGGCAGAAATAGCGGCCACTTCTTTTGCTGGTGTAATTGGGCTTCGGCTGATATATTTGTTCTAATGATTCATGTCACTTTTTTACCTTTCAAAGAATTTGTTTTTTTTCTTTTTTTTTTGTTTTAGGCAAGAAATTCTAATGTTGGTTTGCATTTCAAATCCATTGATTTTTGTTAGACTGAATGCTTCTCTTTTTCTAAGAATCTGGGTCTAAATAGGAGAAATCTTAATCTTATGTTTGTTTTCATGAGAATAAAAAGCTGAGTTCTGGATTTAACACTCATTTTCTGGGGTTATCGTTCTGGCTAATTTTTTTAGACAAACATTTTGTCAAAATTGCTGCCCAATTGTTCACCACAATTCAAGTGTTCTATGCAAGGATATAATAGAGGTAATGACTTGACAACCACAACCAAACCATGTACAAACCGGAAACCATGGATAAATAATCCTTTTGAGGGTTCATCCTAGAGTTTTAGAAATTAACAAGGGACACTCAGAAGGAAGAGAAACACTAAACTCATAGTGCACATTCGATCTGCATTTAAGGCCAAAAGATCCATCTGTCGGACGAGCAGCAAGCAGAACACCACAGAGAATAGTAGAATGGCAACCCATATCAGAGTACAACAAAGCAGTTAAGTAAAAAGTTTTGCCGCTTTAGTCTACAAGGAAAAGTCTACAAAGTTATGGTCCTCCAAATGTTTTCGTCGTTATTACACACGGGGAAGACTGACCATAAGTTGACCATTTATGACACTGCAAAAGAAAAGGTGCAACAATAACTTTTAAAATTGCTTCTCAAATGTGATGATAGTGTATGTACTGCAGCAAGTTGAAGGTTAACAATAATGGCTTTTACCTCTTGACATAGTAGTAACAGAAGTCAGCCAAGATGAATGTCTGTACAACCTCTGCGAGGAGAACCATTGGGACCCAAATGTACCCAGCTCCAAGAAAAAAGAGATACTTCCCAGATGTCTCGTAAACCTGTAAGTGTGTTATCAAAGCTTTTAAATTGTAATCAACACAACTCAATGGTGAACCAGTCGAGCATCTTTTACATCTGTGATTTTCGCAAGACTTGAGCCAATCACCAGAAAGTTAATATGAACAGAAGGAAAGGTGAATGCATGGAATCTAGACTGATGGAAGAGTTTAAAAGGTTTGCTATTCTACCAAAAAAAAAAAAAAAAAAATGCACACTTCATATTTCTTACTAGAATTTCATTGACAACCAACAATAAGAAAATAAAATGGGTAAGTGAAACGCCAGTTATCTCAGGCCTCAACTCTTAACAATTACACCCCACAGGAGGCTCATTTGTAACACTTGCAGGGCAGAAGACCAAGTTGCAAGGAAATTCATGGCATTTAGAAACTTAAATGAGAGAGCAAGGTTCATAGTAATTCATATATATTAACTATACATCCATGCATTGTATTGGACCATGTTAATCATTATCACTTCAAACAAGAAGAACATCTGGAATAGGAATTGTAGTTATTGATACAAAATGCAACAGAATCAAGCCAGTAAACTAAAATTTCATCAGAAAATTACTGAAAGACGGTTGCTAAACTATTTAAAAATATTCACTTCTTCCAGATTGTGAAAGAGAACATAGTAAGGGTGCATACTCCAAAGAAGAAGAATTAACAGAACAGTCTCACTAAAAGTGTCTTTATCTTTTAATTAAATCTCTGGCTGAAATATCCTCAAGGAAACGTGCATTTATATCTGAAGTTAGCAGGAAGTACAAAATTCAGCTTCTAGATATGTAAAAGATGTTTCCCATCTTGCAGATAAGTCACTGTAAAGCTATCCATCAGATAACGACACCAAAAAGAAAATCCACTGTGGCCCCTAAACTTATAGTAATTTTCAAGTGGGCAAGAACATGGTATCAGGAAACAAACCTGAATAATCCAGTGAGCGCAACTCAAGAATCTAGCTACACCTAGAGCAAACACATAATTTGCAGTGAATGGTTCAACCATCTGAAACACAATTGAGCAGGGGAAAAGAGGAGTTACTTTCAACTATTAAACAAATATCAATTCACAATATAATAATAATTAATTTTAAAGAAAATAGAAGACATATACACCTTAGTGTTCTGCATCATTCGAAGTTGAGGCAAGACTGAAATGGCTTCCAGGTAGACACAGAATGCCCAAAGTACTCTGTAGATGATGTAATGTTGTGTATACGGATGAATAAACAATGCTACAACTGCACAAGGCACTAACTGCCAGAGACACGCGGTTCAGAAAGTTACAACATGGTTAAACTTTCTTAGTATATATCCAAAATATATATAAATATGATAATTGTCACACCATAGAAATGGTTCAACCAGTTAGATGAAGATTATTTAACAAGGCAGTCATCTATAGATATGTGCACAAGATCAACGGTTGTTATCTAGGCAATTTGCTACGGATACCACATATCTTCAAATAGTTTTTTTGGACAACTTTTACTCCTAAAAGAAACTAAATTGTCTGTCTTAAATAACGAAAAATGCGTCTTGAATCTGGTGATATAATTCATTCTTGATTAAATTCCAAATAAATCAAAGATGATTAATAAAGCTGTTCACAGAAAAGACAGTCAATTTATATTAATAGAATTAATCTCAGTATGCGTATGTGAGAAAAAATCAACAAGTGGGTAGAATTTTTAAAACTTGCGAACGCTAATCATGTGTATTTTCATCTCAAAAGCAATGTACATTATACTGCAGATAGTGGGTTGCGATGACATGATAGAAAAACTAAATCAGAGGCAACAAGTTTTTACCAGATAGCCAATGTGCATGTTATCCAGTTCCTCAACATAGGTTGACTTCAGTTTATATCTCATCATGTACATTACCCACACAGTAGACACAAGAGTAGCAAAATCAAGAAGGGTGTGAATGTCGCTTTCCATGAAAATACTACAGAACAATCTCACACCCAAAAATATGGCTGTGAGATCCTGTGACTTCATCGAAAGGCCTGAAATCAGTATCAGAAAAAAATGAGTTAGAGCATAGGTTCCAAAAGAACAAATACCATTAACAACTGAAATCTATCAAATATTTTGTCCATCCTGTTTATGACAGAAAAGAATAGAACTTCTTCATCAACCACAATTGAAATCAAAATCATCTCTATCTTTTCAAAAGGGGCAAAAGCATATAAAAATCACAGCCATCTTGGTATGTCAGTAAGATTCACGGGACATTTTTAGGCTAACTCAACTTTTTACATACCGCCGTAGCCCATAAATTTTAACTCCTTAACCATTCGTTTTTACACTCCTCTCAAAGTGCACAGTTCTGACAGCTTACGATTTTCCGGAGTCCGGAGAAGGGAACATAAACCGTT
>JAXGGT010000169.1:4548206-4565643 GCA_035583425.1 Marsdenia floribunda | reverse complement strand
TACATTGATTTTTTAAAAAATAATTCGATATAAAATAATAACTGTGTAGTATTTTAATATTACATTTAAAAAAAAAATTATTAACAAAATTACTCTTTTTTAATAATATCTTAATTTTATAATTAATTAAAACATTCAAAAGATCTCTATATGAGAACTATATAAAAATAAATTGATTTTTTTTAAATTAATTCGATATAAAATAATAACTGTGTAGGATTTTAATATTACATTTAAAAAAAAAAAAAAAAAACGAAAAAGAGACCGACAATTGAATCATGAGAAGGACTTGGACAAATAATACTTTTTATAAAAGAGAAAAAAAAAAAAATAAAGAAAATGGAATCGTTTGGTAAGCTGCATTAATTAAGACCACTAATTTGTTCCAATGGCGCCTGTGCCTGGGGCATAGGGGGCCTTTTCATGACTTTATTTCCTATATCTTCTAAATTTCTAATGATTATTTTTTTTTTTGATAAGTTAAATTTCTAATGATGTTAAACAGGCGAATCACACTTCTTTCATCCTTATAATAATTATTTTTATGAACTAATAAAAGGTCGCCATTAGCCAGCAGACACTTCTTCTTTCTTTGTTCGCGAGCAAACATCGATGTGTTTTTACATTAGTTGACACAGACAATAATTGAATGACGTTTTTGGTAATTCTAATTCTAAAAAACGTGAGAAATGAAATTGAGGGAAATTTTTTACTTCTTCAGTTATAGAGCTTCTTCTTTGAGTGAAAAATCGAAATTTCGACTGCAAATTTAGGCTAATTTTTGACTACAAATTTAGGCAAAATTAATTTGCAGTCAAAATTTTATTTTTTCATTAAAAGAAGAAGTCATACAAATGGAAGAGTGAAAAATTTCCCTCCATTTCATTTCCCATATTTTTCAGAACTAAAACTATTGAAAATGCCCCTCAATTTTTGTCCGCGTCAATTGAGCACCGGAGCAACAGGCAAAATTTTGGCTGGAAGGACTAATTTTAGTAAACGAAAATTATTATAGGACTAATTAAAGTAAGAAAAAATTTATAGGACCTTGTCAGAGAAACATAAATAGTTATAGGACTAAATCGATAAATTTTCCTTCGTTTGGATGGTAACCTTGGAAAATTCTGAGAAAATGACAGTTAAACCGGATCCAGATCTTGCACTCCATGATGAAGACTTTCGGACCCACTTTCCGATCAGGAAATTCATAGCCTGAAGAAATTTTACAACTAACATACCAAAGCTAAATCTTCCATACGAATCCAACAACACCACCAACCCTACAATTTTCCCTTTTATTATATATATAATTCTACTACTGCATAGGTTGGTAGATTATATGCACACACCCCTTGCCCTCTGTGTTGTTCTCCTCCTCCTTATCTCATCCCTGCTCCTCCTTTCATAATAGCCCTACGACACTCTGGGTTTTTCTTGATGTGGCCCAAAGTTTGAATCTTTGTCCTTAAATTATTTGCAGAGTTTGGAACTTTTGATTTGTGATCTGAGGGGGTATAAGTGAGGCGAGAGTTTTGTGAACTTTAATTTGGTCCGTCAATGGGAGCTTTCGAGGGGCCTTTCAATGTTGAGCCAGGGAATCTGAAATTTGGTGGCTGTGTCGAGCTGGGTCTTGAGGAACATCCTGAAACTCTCGCCATTGAGGAGGCGGTGAGAGTCCTGTTACAGGGTTTGGGCGAGGATGTGAATCGGGAAGGTATCAGAAAGACACCTCTCCGTGTGGCTAAGGCCCTTCTGGAAGGCACTAGAGGTGATTCTTCACTGCCTTCTTGCAAGTTTTCTTCAGCTTCTTGCCCTTCTGATTTATATAGTTGCAGATGTGTCCCTTATGATTGTTATGTATGGAAGTTCAATAACACCCTCTGAATTAGTGTCTTCTTTCCTTTGGTCTGTAGAAATATATGTGATTTGTTCTTCATTTAGTGATATTATTCTATTTGCTTATCACCAAGACAAACAACAGCTATCCCTTTCTGGCATTTTATTGAGCACCTGAAAGCTACTAAGATGGTTTACAGCAATCCAGAGCAAGAAGATTCACATTTGGGTGCTCAATACCCAAAAAATAAAATAAATAGAACTCTTAAGTTTCGTATATTCTTTTGTGCTTTGGAGAGCATGATTTTCTTGTCACTGTGTTGGCTTTATCTATTGTTAATATTTCTTTTTTATTTTTGGGATTTTGAACCAAGATTATTATTGGCTGAACTACCATCCTGCCCTATCTAGGCTACAGACAGAAGGTAAAGGATATTGTTCATGGTGCATTATTTCCCGAGGCTGGTTTAGAAAGTGGAGGTGGACATGGTGGAGGAGCGGGTGGCATGGTGGTTGTTCGAGATATTGATCTATTCTCATACTGCGAGTCTTGCTTGATTCCGTTCCAGGTAAAGTGTCATGTGGGTTATGTACCTTCCGGGCATAGGGTTGTTGGTCTAAGCAAATTCTCTCGTGTTACTGATATATTTGCAAAACGGCTTCAAGATCCCCAGCGCCTAGCAGATGAGGTCTGTATGGCCTTGCAACATGCGATCAGAGCAGCTGGTGTTGCTGTGGTTCTCCAGTGTTCACATATTCACCTTCCAAATTTTGAGTCCAAAAAAAAGCTTGACGATAGCCACCGGGGATGGACTAAGATCCTAGTTAGTTCGCGTTCTGGTGTGTATGAAGATGAGGGCGCAAGTGATTGGGCAGAGTTTCTTAGCCATCTTAGATTTAGAGGCATAAATATGGTGGATGTCTGTGCTGGTGGCTCACTGCATTGGTGCCCAATGCGGTCATCTTCTTTAAAGGTAGGACCAACTAATTCAGCGATGACACAAGCTGTTGCTTCCATTCTTGAGTCTCTGGGTGAAGACCCTTCGAGAGCAGAGCTTGTAGGAACCCCCTCTCATTTTGTAGCATGGTTGATGAACTTTAGATGTTCTAATTTGGAGATAGGGTTGAATGGTTTTGCTAGAAGTCGAAGAGATTTAATCCAAGCTAATGGGAATAACAGCCATGATGGAGAAGACCTCCTATCTACTGAGCTGAATTTGTCACTCTGGTCCCAATGTGAGCATCACTTACTTCCATTTCATGGTGTTGTTCATATAGGGTATTACCAGTCCGGGGTTGTCAATCCTATTGATAGATCATTATTACAGCAAATAGTTCATTTTTATGGCTTCAAGCTTCAAGTACAGGAGAGGCTCACGCGACAGATTGCTGAGACAGTCTCATTGCATCTGGGAGAAGATGTAATGGTAGTAGCGGAAGCCAGTCACACTTGTATGATTTCTAGAGGAATTGAGAAATTTGGGAGCAACACTGCCACGGTTGCTGTGTTGGGCAAATTTTCTTCTGACCCTGCCGCTAGGGTCAAATTTTTGCAGAGCATCCCAAATTCTTACCCAACTACAGAATAATAATTCAATCCCTACATGGATGGTATGCCTCTTCGATAATCTTCTGTTTTCACTACTGCCTGGCTTGAGACACAAGAATCAGAGGGCCAGGTTCATATATAGGAGGAATAAATTTCTGGGCTGCTGTTTTTTTAGTAAAGGGAGAGGCTTTACTAAAAGATTTTTATCTGTATCCTTTTCCCCTCCTCGCATTCTGTAAAAGATTGCATCACTGCACGTGGTGTATTAGATATCTCAGTTTTAGTTCTCTTGATTCCATATGTTTCGTCTATTAAAACAAGGGTCAATTTTGGACTTGTAGATCTGAGGGAGGCATTGATTGTTTGTTAAGAGTTAAAAGCGAGAGTAAACAAGTAAAAGTCATAGATACTTGACAGATTTAGGTTAGAGTCGCAATTTTTTTTTTTTTTTTTTTATTTTTATGCTTGGAACAACATGTATACCATTCCTGGCCCTATTGTACTAATTCAGATTTTATCCATCCAAATTGTGTCATGATTATAGACCTGACCTTGCTTGGGTAACATACCCTTTTTATTGTTGCAGATGATTTCATTGGCGTAGGGAGAAAATATTACAAAACAAACGCTCAATCAAAATATCTATAAATGAAAAAAGGAAAAAAAGAAAGAAAAAATCAGGTCTATTGCATCATAATATTACCAACTGAACATGTTTACATATATATTTCTAACCCAACCACAAGTGGCGGATTTCGCGCCAATTAATGCGAGCTTCTGGTGGAGAAGGGCACTCACGAATGTGATGGAGATGCTCATCTTTCATATAAGTAAAAATAATGCCAGCAGCCAGGACCACCATCGTCCACAGTAAAGCTGATACAGCGCTTGCATCCATCTGCAGACCACTTCCAATCAATAAGAGATAATTCCCAATGTGGAATAAGACACGTGAGAGATAATGGTGTTGTGTATCCTGTTTAAACAGCTCAAAGTTCCAGGATTTGAGATGCAAGTTGGATATTTTTACCACAAATCCTCCTAAGAATCATATTGTAGATGGGTAGCATAGAGTATGGTATGGTGATGGACCTAAAAGTGCTAAAGAAAATGACATCAATCTCAGAGAAATTAGTACTACTGTTTATGGCATAAAGAATAGCACGGAAAATGATATGTGGCATAGTAGGTCAAGACAATATGATTTCTTTGGCCATAAGACCAATGAAAGCATCACGTCCAGGAAAGTGTTTGTAGAAGGTTGAAAAAAAGAGGCACTACATAAAAGCAACTTCAATCAATGTTAAGTAAGAATACGAGACCTCCATTGTAAGGTGGCGTTTGAGTGGAAGATTGCTATCTGCATGCTCAAGGCAATGGTGCAGCAGATCGACAATTGCCAGCTCAGTTATGATATTATTGCTTTCTGCAAATACCGAAAATAGTTAAGCTAACATTTTACTTCAACAAACATGGAAATTTAGGGAATATTCTCCAAGGGGGGCACACACCAGGGATGTCAAAAATTTGGGTCTTTGGCGGTATGCCCAGTAGCTTTCCCAGATGAATGCGTACTTGAACCCGATCTGATATTGAAAGTAAATCTCCATGTGTAACAACAACTACAGGCTTGTCATCTGTCAAGTAGAAGTGATCACATTAAAGTGGGCTTTAAAACTATTGACCCTGACAGAGAAAAAGAGCAACTCGAAGCCTGGAACTTTCCACAACCGTTGGATCCCAAACAAAAAAAAGAAAAAGAAAAGGGGGGCTGGCATTCAGCAATACAAACAATAAAGATAATCAATTATTCCAACAATCCTATTCAGGAAGATGTACAAATCATAGCCGAATATAACATCATATCTAAGAGAAAAGATCACATTCCACAATATACCTTTGAATGATAACAATGGATTTTTGAATGCAGTAGCAATCGTTTTTGTATATTGCTTCTTTTCAGGATCATCACTAATCATTGATTCCAACACTGAAAGTCCATTCACAACCATTACAACAAAGTTAACCATCCTGACCTTACCATTACTGCCCAATTGACGATTTTTGTATTTCATTCTAGATTTTTTATTCGAATCATCAGAAGCCCTGATAAACAAAATACGTTAGCATGCCAGTTGAAGATAGATGACCAGCCTAAGATGTATGCCAGCAAAAATGTAATCTCACAAACAAACTAAGACATATATGCACAACATCTGGCAGACCTCTTAACCGGTTCACCATGGCGCACTCCTTTTCTCATCCAATGCGACAGCACCTTCGTGTTTTCAGACAGATCATTAGACATGCCTCGAGTATCAAACAGACAGAAAGCATTTGAAGCTCTTGGGACCATGTACTCACGGAGGAAATAGGTCCCCTCTTTCACAGATGAATGACCTGCAGAACAAAATGGTGTTACTCAACAATGCACCTGAATAAGATGTTAGCGTTTTTAAGTTGTATATTAGCAGTAGAAGGATAAGTACAGAGATCTAGAGAGTACATGATACTTGTGCCCTTTCTGAAGCAAATTTGTCATTATCAAATACTTTTGATATCCTGTTTATAAGACTGCTTTTTCCAGATCCTTTGGGACCAACTAACAATATTGTTGTTGTCTCTGGCAGAAAATAGTTATCCAGTTTCAAGCCACCATCCTTTCCAATCCATGAACCTGGTCTATAGCTGAAAGGAAATAATTAAACACATTGTCAACTAAAGTAAACAAGCCATAATTCTAACAATGTTCCAAACATAACTGGAATATGCAAGCAAAATTGTTTAGAAATAATCAAGCAACTATACCACTCACCACCCACCCACCCCCTCCCCAAATATATATATATAAAATGCAATGGTTTTCCCAAATGTATTCATTTCAAGTACAAGAAGTTTGAAGCAGGACATATGAACAAGCATCAAAATGGATTTATTTAAAACCAAAAATTGCTACACATATTGTCGGCTGACTCTCTCTTCTCCATGGTCATGCTGCAGAACAGTATAGCATGTTTAAGCAAAAGGAGAATGTACAGAAATGGGGAAGCTTGCTGACATCTTTGCACCGATAAAAGGAACGATTGAAATGAGCAAAAATATGTATCTATTACCTCAAGATTGAATATTTGGCTTCCTGCAAACCCGCACTGCGACGTGGCAACTCACTGTAACTAGCCAAAATCTGCGCATAAATATTGTGCGCCCGCCTTTGATCGGCCTCAAAATGAAATGAATTAGAAGTTCCAGAGCCCGTGTCCACAGTTTTGCCAAATCCCGCGTCCACATTTCTATTTGAAGAACTATTCTCTATCTTTGAAGCCATGACACCATCACTGGACAAAAAAAAAAAAAAACAAACAGGTCAACAGCAGTTGAAAGGAAAAAAAGAAAATATTATTTTAGAATTGTCTTTCCGATTAATTTTTTTAATAATTTGATCATTTTGATCGTGAAGATACGAGACGTAAATATACGAAAGTGAAGAATTTTGGGAAAAGAAATATACCTGAAAGAAGAAAAGTACAAATCAGAGGATCCACCCTCTGCAAATTTCAAGACCAAGATTACAAACTTCAAAAGTTAAATATGAATTGAAAATAAGAAAAAGAAATTCCATTACCGGTGGAATTAATTATGCCTCCGCCCATAACTGCTGGTGGTGGTGGTGGCAGCTCCCGTAGTGGAGTTCCCTTTACCCTTTTTCTTATCAACTTAATCTGGTTCAACTGTCCAAAAATTGTGAGAGTAGCTTGAGAAGATTACTCAACGTAGACTTCTTCTTCTATTATTCGTAAGATTCTGTCAGCAACAAAGCGGAACGACAGTTACATGTTGTTGGACGCCTCCCATTTCTCAACTAAAAATTGAAGGTTTATGTTTATTGCTGAGGTGTACTATATATATATATATATATATATATATATATTTCAATTAAAATTTTTAGAAAAATTCGTTCATTTAGTCCCTAAAATTGTAAATTTTCACAAATTAAGTTCCTATCTATTTTTTCTACCTATTAAGTCCTCATAATTTTTACAGGTCACCAATTAGGTCCTTCCAACCAATATTTCAGGTCACAATTGTTGCCTAAATCTAAACATAGACATTGTATAAGACACTTATACAATAATTTCAAGAAAAGTAATAGTGAATATGCTTTAAAAATAATGTTTAAAAACTGAATTATTAATCAAAAAGACCAAACTGATTACCCATAAAAATTATGAGGATTTAATAGGTAAAAATAAAAAAAATAAAAACCTAACAGACGAAAACGCAATACTTTAAGAACTGAATAGGCTAATTTTCCAAATTTTTAATATAAATTATCTAAATTTTATTAAGTTTTTTTTTTATTTTTTATTAAGTTATAAAAATAATTTTAATCATACAGGTGAAACACCAATCAAACGTTTTGTTTTGTCTTTTTTTTTTTAAATCTATTTCCTTTTCCCCACTTTTTTTCTCATAAATTCCTCGTGTTTATTTTACTTACATACATCAAAATTGTATTGTGGTACAAGAAAGACCACAAAACACTACTACTTGCTTCATTGTCAGCTGATACAGTTTCGGTCCAAACTCTCTGTCTCTCTCCCTCTCCCTCTCTCTCTTCTCTATGTGCAAATCAAAGATACCAAATTCCAATTTCTTCCAACTCTCTGCCCATGGATCATCATTCTCTCAGATACATATATATATATATATAACTGATGTTCATCTCTCTGCTAAATCTGGCAAATAAACAAGCACCTGCAAATCCAGCAAGAAATAAGGGCTGTCCAGGTGGATGTATGCCAATCAATAGCCAAAGGGCTTGAAAACCCTCTGTGAAATCGCTAAGTTATCAGCAGGCTCACTTTGCAGAAACCAAGTGTTTGCAAGATTAGACTGCCAAAGAACCTATTGGAGAAGCTTCCCATAACCGATTTGATATCTGCTCTGATGCATTCAAGGTTTCAGATAACACTCCAAAAGAATCCAGCTCATTTTGCAGGTCAATGTTGCCTCAGCCTTCCAATTGAGATTGTAGTTTTCATGAACATTCATTGCTACGATCAACAATAGAGCCATTTTGCACAAACTAAAAATCTCATTCACCACCATTTTTCTGCTTTCAAGTCACTGATCAAAAAACACGATCAGATTCAGGAGCCAATTAAAAGAATCAAAAGCTAATTGAAATATAGACCAGCAGCTCCACATCACCAGAAGGCATTTTTTTGCTTCAATCGGCAGAGGAAGACTGACAAATTGAGCATCAATATACTTCAGGCTGTATACCTCGATATAGGAAGCCCAATACCACCCCCTGTAATAACTAGTAAGGAATGACATAAGGGAGTGCTGTAATATCTGCAGACTCTAGATGCAAGGCTTCTGCCCACACCTCCTTTGGCTCCTCAAGTTTTGTAGAAACTCTTCTACGCTTCTTTTCCCCTTGATCCTCCCTAGCAAATAGCCATGACAGGTCATCAATATCAGACCATTCTACTTTGGGAACAGCATGTATTTCAGTAAGGTATTTGGCATCAGGATGCGGAGGCTTCAAATTGCTTTCAACAGTTTCCTTGAGTTGCTCTGTGGCTACACGAGGCCTTTTTGAACATGCATCTGGTTTTCTGAGCCCTAAACCATTAATCCTCATCTCTTGGTCATCAAACTTAGGCTTAGAAATTGCTCCCTTCCTCTCTGCTGAAGGAAAGGTGCATGGCTGGCTAGATTCTAGTTTCCTTCCATTTTCAGCAATTGGCTGCACGGACAAAACCTTTTTGTTCACCTCAAAGTCAGTGACCACATCCTGCTCCTTTCTTGCAAAGTCCATTGCACTTTGACTAGGTTCGAGCTTTCTTCCAATTAACAAAGACGTTTGCGGTGTTGAAAGGCTTTCAAATGCCTTGTGGTGATTATTGATGATAGCCTCCTGCCGTTCAGGTACATGGTTGTTAGCAGTTTGTCTCGTGTCCAATTTAGTTCCATTTTCAGGAACCGAGCTAGAGCATGAGGCCCTGCCATCTAACTTATGTTCTGCAGCCTCACTCTCCATCACAAACCGGATTTCAGGATTAGTAGCATCATCTCTAATTCCATTTTGCTTGACCTTAGATGATGATAAAGGTCGAGCCAATTTATTGATAGGACTTCCACTGCCTACGTGCATGTCAACATTAAACCAAACATTAGCAAAACACTGGCCAATCACCCACTACCAAAACCTTTATTGCGTAATATATTTCGCCTATGAATAAGTCGAGAACTGTTAAAGAATTAGTGCAATGAATAGCTAACACAGTTGTAAAGACAATTTTATCCTGATGGAATGTGAACTCTCCAAGTTTATATATATATTTTTTAATCCAGACCAGAAAGTCAGCAACGTCAGTTGTTTATATGTGCATATGCAATTGTGATCAGAAAAAAAGAATCTATGAATGTCATATCATCAAACATTTCAGAGCACCTAAAGGCGTCATATAAATTGTTAAAAAATAGTGACCAGAAAAAAAGGGAAGTACTGAATAAGAGCAGAATATAGGAAAAATTTACCATGTACAAAACCATTCATTTCAGGCTCCTTTCTTTTGCCGAGGCATCCATTGTTTGAACTGCTCACTTTGAAAGGATAAGACCCTCTATCATTTTGAATATTTACAGAACTGTTGCCATTCTCTATTAGTTTAGTCCGCACAGGGGTAGAAACCTCATTCACCTTCACCTCCATCTTCTTCTCCTTCTTCTCTTTTTTATCCTTCGATTTACTTTTCCTTTCTCTAGCTCCATCTTTATGTTTATCTCCCTTGCCATCCCTACTCTTATGTTTACTTTTATCTTTTCGCTCCTTCTGCTTTTCTGATACCTTCTCGTCTTGGCGAACAGTTTCTCCAACAATTCTTTGTTCCTTCGACTGAAATTTGCCAAGAGAACCATTTTCCAAACGCTTTCCAACAACCTTGAGGCTCTGAACATTAGGCAGTTTATTATCCTCTCTGATGTGCTTGAATTTCTGATTCCCTTCCACAAAAATTCCATGATTGCTCCCCAAATCCTTCCCTGATGATTTAACACTAAGTTCTTTGAAATTACTTTTGTCAAGACCCTGGATTTCTTTTGGCCCATTCCATTTTCCAAACCCCTTTTCCAATTCAAGTAAAATTCCACTCTGATGAGTCTGATCAACCTGAATCCCAACTGGGGCATGCTTCTCATCATTCCTGTGACTTGAAGAACCAACAGTTTTATGAACATCTGAATCCTTCTTCTCTTCCTTGTCCTTATTTTTGTCTCTGTCTTTGTGTTTTTGCTTTCGTTCCTTCTTTTCTCCATTTTTTTCACCACCTTTTTCTTTGTCCCTCTTTTCTTTTTTCTCTTTCTTTTCTCTTTCTTTCTTATCTTTCTTATGCTTTTTCTCTTTGTGCTTCTCCTGGAGAAAAAATAATAATAATAGGAAGAAGAAGAAAAATACTCATCAGAATAGCATTATACTATATTGCAGAAAGCAGAAGAAAACAATATTTTACAGGAATTTACCAGTAAAAAAGCCAACAATCCCCTTAGAGCTATGAGTTTTTGAAGGGAAGAGGAAAGGTAGTAACCAAAGGAAAATGGATACTCCTCCAGAACAAGACCACGAAAGCTATTTACTAACTTATCTAGCTACTGGGTAAAACAAAAACCAGGAATTTAGCAAACAGTATGGGATAAGAAACCAAAATTTCATCAAGAAGGAAGTGGACATAAATGCATGGTACACAAAATGCTCTTAAAAACTGCAATTTAAGAAGGATATATGCCACAAATGGTGCAAGATTCCAGGAATTAGAATCTGAAATCTCAAACTCTAGAATGGATAATAACCACTCCTGAAGTTAGGTGAAATTAAATGATGGTAGATTTTATTTCCAGGACTGCATCTGCACAAGTAAACTTCCTTCACCAAATTATTATAATTGAGAAATCAAATCATTTAACTTATGCTTATCTTCACATCAACCAACAACAATCTAGGGCCCAAGATGCAAACTTGGAAACCAAGGCTAAGGGATTATCCATGGGCACCAACTCTTTCCAAGTAGCCATTTGAACTCCTAAAAATGGCTTTTAGAAACCTGGTATTGTACATAAAATATTGATAACTAACACTTTCCAAGTAGCCATTAGAGCTCCTAAAAAGTTAGCGCCCACGGCAACCGAGTTTAATGTGATGGAACACACATATTTAAAACTCAATTTAAGACAAAGCACAGCATATGGTTACTAAAACACTTCTACATATAAAAATCAATCTTTAATTTGTACAATATGGTTCAACTGAAAACTTTGCCAACTAGTATGAACTGCAGTAAATTAACATTCAATGAGATAATTATAAGATTCAAGGAGACATTCTGGTGGAAAGATATCAAGATCCAATTTATAGTTGGAGAACGGGAAAGCAATAATTTACTTTCTGGACTATCCAAATTAATACATTTTTTTGGGACATCTGAAGAGAAAGCCCAAAGGCTGTAGGACTAAGTTCATTGCAGTACATAAATCTTTAATTCAAATGATTATCTGTAGGTTTTCTCATAACATGTAGGTACCTATGAAGAAAGCATTTGGCCTTTCCTTTTCTGCTGTTTGATCACATATTAAAAACAAGGGGCACATGAAACATTCCGGTTAGCAAGGGCCACCAATTTAATAACTGAAAACACACTTGAGTCTTTAAACAGCCTAGACATTGAAAAACAACCACCAAATTCTTATGCACTGGGTGACAAGTTAATGCTGAAGACAGGAGGACACAATTAAAGCCTTCATTACTCTAAATACACTAAACTCAGTGCATTAACATCATATACACACTATTTAAATAGGAGATCTTAGAGCTGTCTAACACCAGAACATGATATCAATTTCCTAACAGGTAGCCACAACCCAAAAAAAAAAAAAAGAAAAAGAAAAAAGTAAAATAGTAGCAATCATTTTATAATACATGCAATCTGATTATTGGCAATTGTAAAACTTGAAAGGCACTTTTGTTTCTTAGTACTTCACACGGTCCTACCCCTGTATAAGTTTATATATGTACATATTATCTGACCAGAATAGACGAGTAACAATTAAGTGGTCAAACCATCAACTACTTAAAGGGGACAGAGAAACCCGATGGCAAATGCATAAAAAATTTATGATTTTTTTCTCAAGAAACTATGTACCTTACTTATTCAACTTTAGTGACAGTGATAGCAGATGTTTATTAGTAATCACTTGAGCAAAACAAATATTTGTTTCAAATAAGTGAAAACATTTGAAATGATAGCACCAGAATAGAATCACTAATATCATTTTGCATAAGGTCATATGCAGAAAGTTAACCTTTTTCAAAATGTTTGCATCATCATCTGGCCTAGCTTTCTTTTCATATCCAGGAGGTGGAAATGGAAAGCAGCGAGACATTGGATCAAGGGAAGGGAAGAGTGGGAACCTTCTTCCAAACGTAAAGCTTCCCCTAGTTTCCAGTTATGCTGTTCCAGTTTGGGAACAGACCAGAAACAAGATCCTTTTCCATGCACCATGTCCTCGTACTCATTTCCAGCTAGGATTCAATCCATGGCCTTCTTCAGAGTTCCCAAACCAAATCTCCAGACCTCACCAACAGATCCTCTCTCTTTAGATGCAAACTAATTAACCGAGAGAGTGGCAAAAATCTGAAAGCTATTCTGTAAAACACACAGCCAATTTTACAGAGTAAATAGCCTCAACCTGAATATTACGTTGATGAATCAAGAGATCCCAGCAATCTGATCCTCAGAAAACTGTACTAGTGAACTACACCTGCCCATCATCCAAAACCAAAATCAGGGCCTTTTTGCTGAACCAATGCAAGTATCAAGAATTGAAGCAACATAGCTAGTAAACACCACAACCTCAAATGCAAAAACTAGTTAGTTCATCAGAACCCTACACATATCCTAGTGCCAACAGTTCCTCTTCAACCCATTTCCAGATTCAGTGTACATAGTCTCCAAATATACATACGGAAATCACAATATCTACTCCGAGAAAAAAAGAAATCCAATCCTAACAGTAAAAGGTTTCACAGTGCCATAATTTAAGCTACCAAAGGAAACTTTGTTTAACCAGAAGGTCAGTCTCTTCCTATTATCAGAGCTACTCGGATCATAACCCTAACAATTCCAAATGGGATCAAACTCTACCATGATCAAGAAAACAATAAACTGCAGAATTGTCATTCCTCAGTCATAAATTAATTACAAATACAGACATCCATGTCACGGCATCAATCCAGGAACCAAACATTTTACGAATAATTCAATAAAAAGATCAGGAAAGGATTCCAGAACAATCTCAAAAACTGGTGATTACACAATTTTCTTTTCTTTTTTTTTTTTTTTTTTTTTTTATAAATCCCTTCTGAAATTAGGGTGAAAAGAAAGGAAATTTTTTCAAGAGATTTTGAAGAAACTGAGAAAAAAAAAAACCTTTTTTGACGTGTTTTGAAAACAAGTAGACATTGTTGAATTCAAAGAGACAAGATCACGGAGAAAGAGAAGAAAAAAATCTCTAATTCATATATATATTTCTTTCTTTCTCTTCCCATCTCTACCTCTCTTTCCCTGAATATGCGAAATATACTCCTGGGTATATATATCTATAATAAGTGGGTTTCCTCTCTATGACTGTGTTTCCCCTTTCTTGACCTCAGATCCTTCAAAATCTTTGCAATCCTTTTGATATGGGTTTTGCTCAGGCACAAGGGAAAAAAAAAAAGGGCTGCCCCAAACAAATAACCCCTCAAGAGGGAAGAGAAATCTCGTTCTGTGACAAAGCTCTATTTATAAAGGGGGCAATAAGAGAGAGAAAGAGGGAGAGAGAGTAACAGGAAACGTGTTAAAAGAAAGAAGGATCCAGACATGCGAGAATTGGTACTGAGGCCAATTCGATTTCTTTTGTTCTTTTCGCACTTTGCCTCCTTATTATTATTTTTCTCATTTTATCTTAAAAGTAATATAATTGATTCATAGTTTAATGTTATTGAAAATATTTAAATTTGATTTTAAAAGGTGGCAGAAAAATTTTAATTTTTCTTTAAATTAAATTTGATTATTTTTTAATTTAATCGGTCTAATTAATTTATTTTTTTTAGAACACTTATTTTGAGTTAAAAAATAATCAGTTGGACCTAATTCAATCAATTTATGAACACGAGTAAATTAAATTTCTCTCAAAAATAATATATTTTTTTAAAAAAAAAAAAACATAAATTTTGTGTGTAATTAAAGTTAATATAATTCCTTCCCAAATTTTCAAAGTTGAAGGGAAAAAAAAAAGGTAAAATTGGTTTGAATTTTACCTTGGTTTCTTGTTTTAAACCAAACAATTCATATTATTATAAATATTACTATACAATGTTTAGTTTTTATTGAAGCAATATGGTGAAAATTAACAAAAGGGGAAAACATTAATAAGTCTTACCCCCCTTAAAAAATTTTTTTAAAAAAATGATAAATACAATCCATCTCTTTTTAGATGAATATATTTTAATTCTTATAATTTCTTTGGATGAAATGAAAGTTTTAAGCCTTTTACCCTTCAAAATTATATATAAATTATTTTTTCATTTACTTTGTTTTCTAGTCATAATAAATATTTTATTATTATATAAAAAATTTTATTTTGAATACAATTTTAACTTGTAATTTTTATATATTAGTAAGTGAAAATAGAGTTATGAGATGAGAATGATTTTGAATTACAAGATGTTGGAAGGGTAAAGTGTTGCTGTCTTAGCTGTCTGTTGTTTGTTAGGACTAGAAATGGGCCAATACAAGATTTCCCATTTGTGTGGACCAAAGTTTTCAATGAGATAAGCTCTTCATGATTTTATTTTATTATTATTATTTTTTTATTTTTTTTTTTTTTTTTAAATTTCAAGACATTTTTGCCTCTAATATATCTCAGACTTATGATTTATCGAATCATAAGCGATGCTAATATCACTGAGCTAAGCCTTCTTGACAAGCTCTTCATGACTGATTCTTAGGTTATATTTGGATAAGCGTTATATTGAAAAAAAAAATAGTTTATCTGAGACAAACTTTCATTCAAAATGAATGTTGTCTCCTATTTATTTTAAATTGAATTTTATGTTTGAAAAAGTGATAGTTAAATATATAAGTTTTATAAGTATAATAATTGTATGCGTAAGAGAATGTTTGTTTTGGAAAAAGTGTATAAGAGTGATTTTATTAATAATATGTATTTTTTTAAATAAGGTGAGTCCACAAATTTTATAGGTGTGTTTTATAGATGTATTTTTGAGGGGAAATTTTTTTTTGAAAAAAAAAAAAAAAACGTTGTCCAAATGTGCTGGTTATTGGGAGACAAACATTCTTCACTCAATTCTAATAGAACGCTTATCCAATTATAAACTTAATTTGTATTTTTTCTTCTTCTTCTTCTTCTTCCTCCTCTTCATTCATAATTCCTTTAAATTCCTTGCATTTTTTTTTTTTTTTTTTGTTTAATGGTAAGTTCTTCTTCGAAGATAAATTATGATTTCAAGTTTTTAAATAATTGTATATGTAAGTATCACAATTTGAACTCGTGCCACAATTGTGGGTCTAGCGAGGTATCATAGTGAGTGTAGAGAGCACTTTACAAACTCCTATGGAATTTGAGAGTTAATTCCTTGACTTTTTTTTTTTTTTTTTTTTTGAAAAATAGTTGGTTCAGTCCATAATTATTTTTGAGTGCCCAGTTCAATTCCTAAACTTTATTTTTAGCTATATTCAGTTCTCAATCAATTTTTAAACTTCAAATGTAGTCTCCTAGCAGGTTTCTAAACAAGTTGCAAGTAAATTTTTTTTTTTTTTTTTAAATACAAAGATCATAGTGTTTTTTTTAATATATTAAAAATATTTTTAAATTTATTAATATCATAAAAATTAATTATCAATATAATTAAAATATATAATAATTAATGTTTGTATAATTATCAAAAAAAAAAAAATGTTTGTATTACATGTAATTTTTTTTTTTAAAAAAAATTCTACATCATAATAAATATTATGAAAAATTTCTCTATTTATTTCACCAATTAATTATTTTGTTCTATATTCATTGATTGATAACTTGACATATGACATAATAATTAATTGATACAATAAAAAGATAATATTTCAATAATATTTATTATGGTGCAAAAAAAAATTATATGTAATATAAACGTTAATTATTATATCTTAATTATATTGATAATTAATTTTTATGATATTAATAAATTTAAAAATATTTTCAACATAGATTTTTAAAAAAAAAAAAAAAAAAAAAGTTACTTGTAACTTATTTGGAAACCTATTGAAGGACTATATTGAAAGTTTAAAAATTGATTGAGAACGAGATATAATTTAAAAAAAAAAAGAGTTTAGGGACTAAATCGTCCACTCAAAAATAATTTTGGGACGGAACCGACTATTTTCTTTTTTTTTTTCTTTTGTTCTTATCAATGTATCAAACTTCATTTTATTTTCTTTTTTGACATTAACAACGTGTACTTTAAATCAATGATGTAAATTATGTACTATCTGTTTTTATTTTTTTTTAATAACGTATTTTTATTTATGACTTTGTTATTACTATAATTTAAATTCATAAAATTTTGATTTTTTTTTTTTTTTTTTAATTTTAACATGATTTTAACTCATGATCTCTTGAATCATAAACGTGATTGCTAATAATTAAGTTATGTCATTTTATCTAATGCATATAGTATTAATTTAATTTATAATTAAAATAGAAAAAAAATTATTATTAATTAAAAAAATAATATAATTACAAAAGAATAAAATATAAAATATATTAGAGGATCCAAGCTGACACACAGTAAAAGGCACTTAAACCTAAACTATAAGAAAAAATCTTAGGGTAGTGGGCCCTAAGACACGTCTCAACTGCTATATATATCATAGGCAAATTGGCACATTTAGTCCCCAAACTATGGGCATTTGGTGATTAAGGTCCCCAATCTATTTTTTTGGTGAA
>JAXGGT010000169.1:4524832-4541076 GCA_035583425.1 Marsdenia floribunda | reverse complement strand
TTTCACCAAAAAAATAGTTTGGGGACCTTAACCACCAAATGCCAATAGTTTGGGGACTAAATGTGCCAATTTGCCTAAAACTTTTCAACGCACACCGCATGTTAATCCTAAAATTGGATAATACCGATAATAATAGAGATCCTACAAATGTTGGTGGTTCTAAGGAAGATATTGTTCTTGAAAGTTTTTTAACACAACCACTGCCACCTTCACCGGCTCCACCTTCAATGCCCAATAGCCACCAAAATTTTATTTGGGGACTAAAATACAATTTGTTGACAACGCCAAAGTTAATAGCATTTTCTTTTAAATACATGATCAATGAAAACCTGATTATTAAAGAGGTAATTGAACTTGAACCCTGTTAGGAAATTCATCTATCTATATCCATTTTCTCTTGCATCTGTTAAAAATATAGGTACACTTTTAAATGCACAATGGATATCTGTATCGAAAGTTGTATACACAAGATCTCGCATTAGAATCACTAATGAGAGTCTTCAAGAAAAGAAAAAGTTAGTTGGTTTTCCATAAAGAAGGTAACTATTAGCAGCACCGTGTAATTCATATATGAAAATAAATTATCAACAATCAGCCATAGTAGTAGTAACCATGTCAAATCTCTAGCGTCTACAACAATATCAATCTTTGTTTCGGCCTTCAGTAAGTTGGATCATTTTCAAAGCCAATGACTCTGTTGGAGGGGAGAGGACATAGCAAGTAATGGACGGTGGTCTAACATGTTAGACTGCAAAGATGCAATGGCAAATCCTGGGGACTGTGGAACTCCACTAGATGGATTCGGAATTGCACTGCCATTAGCAAAAGAGACAAGAGACAAAGAATGAGGAAAATGATACAACCTAAGCCACCCCCCAAAACGAAAAAAAAGGCAACCTATTCTCTTTGGATGATTAAATTGCACACCAAAAGAGAAGAGGAGAATCATGGTGTCTCTAATTAATAAAATAATCAACCGCTAGTAATTGGGATCCATTTGGCGCGTATTAGGCATGCTGAATGCCTAGTCTAGTTCATCTTACTTTTCGGTCTCATATGTGAATAAGTTGCATACAAATCAGTACTAATTAAAAAAGCCACTCCTATATGTATGGTTGCATAAGAAAACCAGAAGGGAATTATTCAGACGCTTGATAATCTTTTAGTAATAGTAAAGAGGATACTGTTGCATACGTATATCAAATAAGAGAATACAGTTTCTACTGAAGTTGGTAGATATACCCGAATGATAGCGATAAGGAAGACTCCACTGGTGCAGATATGCCATCATCATCAGGAGGAAACAGTGACCAGAAAACTGGAAAGCAACAAGCAAATTAATGACCACTCGTTTCATCAAACGAGAAAATGATTGGCTGTTAATGTACCAGATGATGTCTACATATTTCAAGATACAAACTCCATGTTGACCAGAAAACTTCACTAGTCTTTTCTGGTTTCATTTTAAAGAAAGAGTTGAGAAACTTCTTTGAAAAGTTTAGTTAAAAAGGAAGCAAAATGAGGGAAAGAAACATTCCCATTGTTTTGACAAATATGAGGGCAGGAATGTCTACATCCATGTTTCTTTTATATATGAATAAAAACAAGGTTAAAATTTTAAAGCTGACCAGAACTTTTTGAGTCATCTTGAAAACCAGAGCAGAACAGCATATCCTGCAGGTCATCATGAGCTATGAGTTGAAAATCCTTCAGACTACATTGCGCAAATTAGAGGGTGATATGATGGAAAACCTGGAAAAAAAATCTCCGACACTACTTACCGCTTTTTGACCTTTATTTTTATGGACCATTTCTGCAGGAAATATATGTGCATGAGTACAGAATACAGAAATGAAGATAATGGATTCCACATTAAGCAGACAAGCATTTAAAAGCAGAAAAAGGTTTTAGGTAGATTACATGATCAGTGTCTTAGCATATAATTTGAACCAAAATCTTACATGAAATGCAACCTATTCCAGTAACAGTTTGTCACAACTATTATGATATAAATACTACCAGCTTCTATTGACACAATATATATACATATATATATTAATATGGCGACTAGGAATAAGAAATATCAGCACTCCCAGATTTCAACATCTAAAGGTGAGGAAGGAGTCATGGTTGAAATCAGGATTTTAAGCCAGAGAGAAGTGGGGAAAAGTAAAAGGGAGAGAACTAGATCCGCTGCAACAGTTCAGGTAAGTTTAACCAACTATCAATTTCTTGGAACCAATTACTGCTGCTGCAATTATAATCTCATATCCTAAAGAACATCTGAACGCAAGATCTTTACCAATACCAGGACCACTGGGCTTCACAGCTAAACTCAGTCCAAGATAACAATCATCTTTTTGAGAACCAAAGTCCCAGAGATTCAACTCAAGATTTGGTTTTGATCCTGCAGAAAAATTGATTATTTTTTAATTCAAAACTAAAATATTCCGTGTACAAGTTACAGAGCACAACTGCAAATATTTACCAATACTGCTAAGTGTTAGCTGTAGGGGATCCACAGGTGAATGGGAAATCCAATAGCCAACCTAATTCAATTGCTCATGTTAGGTGACTTAAGGGCAATTTACAAGTTATCAAAGATTAAGAAAACATATATTACCTGAAAGAAACTATGTTGTAAGCACTGATCTGCCGTCAGTCTCTTTGTTGGATCCCATGTACAAAGTTGCTGCATGGAAAAACATAAATAAATTCTTAAAAGTTTATTTATATAGGAACCACATTTCACTGAGTCATATTTCATTGGTACTAGTGATCTATTACCTTGATTAAATCAATAGCTTCGGGGCTTGCATTAGGAACAACATCTGAAAGATTAGCTGGCATAATCTGCTTCCATAAAATAAAAGCAGATAAAGGTGAAATAATAAAAATTCAGTCCACCAGGGGATGAAAGGGAGGAATATAGAATGTAGCAAGAAACTTCTGACAGGCTCAAATCAAACTCACTTCAAAATAACTAATGTCCACCAATCGAGAAATATTTCTTGCTTCAGGAAAGACTGTCCAATCTGGTTGACCAAGAATGCAACATATCTTGTACAACTGATCCATTTCACTGCAAATACAGAAACAGGAGAGATGCTCAAGGGTGCAGTTTTCAACTCAATTAAACTACTTAATTCTAATTGCTGTAATAGATAGGATTTAAATATCTAAAGAAAAATTTGGGACAGCTTTTTTAGAGTATAAAATCTTAACACTATACAGTAGCATTTGCTGCATCACTAACGGTGATTTTTTGGAAGTTACTTCCTTAAAACCATTATTAGGAAATCTACATCTAATGTTCAAAATAGGATGTAGGAAACTTAAGATGCTTGATACTAAAATGAGATTACATATTCACCTTTCACCAGGGAAGATAGGGCAGGAAGTGAAGAGTTCAGCCAGTATAGCACCAACAGCCCACATATCTGCAACATCAAAAGATTTATTCTAGTTGGTATAGGAAATCAGTAAATAAAAGTGGAAGCAAATCAGGAAAAATATGTCCAAGGTATGATTCAGAAAGAAAATAAATTGAATTTAAATATAAAACAACCCAATGTCAACTTTGGTATATTGTCCATCAAAAGATGCTAGAAGAGAGGATTTCTACATAAAATATGAAAATGCATAGCAATCATATAGATAGATGATCAAAATTCTTAGAGATTGCCTACAAAAGCAGTATACACAAAATCTACGGTAGTCAAGATCACTATGAGAGTTGTCGAAAATATAATATTCTTTCAAAAACTTTTGATAATATCATGATTAGAACTGAGCAAAAACAAATTTGTCCACATGATTTAGAAGGATTAAGCTGTGACAATAAGAAATTATACATATTGTTACATACCAATAGCAGGACTGTAGGATGAAGATTGTAACAAGACTTCTGGTGCTCGATACCTTAGAAATAAGTGTAGTAACCATAAGACATGAGAAATAGGTAAGAGAGAAACAGATAATAATTGAGATTTACAAAATTACCCACCAGCGAGTAGAGACATAGTCAGTAAAAGGAGGCAGTGATGACACTTCTCTAGCCAATCCAAAGTCAGCAATTTTTATGATGTCTCTTGTTACCAGCAAATTTTCTTGAGATACAGGATTTTGAACCACTTATCAAAACCAACTTCCATATATTTCAAAAACCGAAAACATTAGGTAAATATAGAACTGAACGGAAAAATACCTGGTTTTAAATCCCGATGAAAGTATCCATTAGAGTGCATATACTTAAGTCCTTGCAGCAATTGAGACATTATGCTTCGAATATCTTCCTCTGAGAAGGGGCCTTGCCTTTCTCTCATTGTTTGGTATAGATTAAGTTCCTGAGAAGATATGAAGTGCACATATCAAGAAACTGCTAAAGAAGAACAGAGACATCTTTCAATCAGCAAAATACTTTAAACACAGTTTCATTCAACCAGAACAGATGAACATTTGAAACAAAATGGAATACAGAATCATCAGCATTTGATTCTTTTCATAAAAATGTCGAAGGAGTTCACTGATCACCAAATCTGTTCCTTCCAAATGTTCGGTACCTGGTAAAAATCAAAGGATTGAAAATTGTCCTTATGTAATGCATACTACCTACCTGATATATATGAGTTAAGTTGGCTGGATGAAATAATTAACTGAGAAATATTCAAAAGAGCACAATCAGGAGAAGCCGAAGGAAGATACAGTACGTTTCTACCAGTATCTAAAAAGAATCATCAACAAATCAACAGATTATAAATCATAAGGAGGTAGGAAAGGGTTCATCATCTATGACAGGTTAGAGACTCAAAAATCTCTTAGATATGAAAAACAGGGGAAAAAAAACATGGGATGAACTAACTGCTTTGAATGAGAAACAAGAAAATATGAGAAACCAGATAAACAATTAGTAATACCATGTATTCAAATATAAAAAAGAGTTCATTGTTCTCTTGAACAATCTCTTTTAACTTGATAATGTTTGGATGATTCAACTTCCGGAGTGACTGCAACAAAGAGAAAAAGATCAAAGGTTCAATCTTCAAACTGTACCAGCTGTAACAGGGAAAGAAACCCTACTAAATCCAACTGTTTAAACACCAAGGCAAGAGTTGAAGCACAAATGGACATGCCTTAACTTCTCTCAGATTTACACACTCGCCCCAATCATAGAATTTCCTTTTCATCTTTTTTACGGCAACCTGTACCACATTTGGATGTTTTAACAGCAGAAAGCAGGTTTATAATGTCTAATTATCAAATGGTCCATAAAAGACAAATAGGGGAGCAAGTAATGTTTCACTTACAATTTCTGATGTTTCAATGTTAATGGCCTTATATACACTTCCACAAGTACCATCACCAAGCTCTTTCAAAATTTTATACCTGAAAGCAGATTACCAAAGAAAATACGAACATAAGATTGAGCAAAACAAGACTACAGTAAGTGACTAGATATCAGAACATAAGCACCAGAGCCTCACCTATCCATAATATAATCTTTACAACAAATGATATTTGTAATTTGATCAATGAACTTCTAACCTCCACAGAGAGGTTACTGTACTGTCAGAACAGTGTTTAGCACTGGGTTGTGGATATACATCTGTATTTATATACTGCATAAAATATAATATGACATAAAAGGCCCACTTCTCAATGTAGGAGTGATTAAAAATCAACCAAAGAATTATCAACATGCTTGAGTGCAGCCTCTAGAAGCTGCAATGAGAAGTTATCATTTAATTGCAGCCACTTTTCTCTGTCAAATCCTGGCTTTAACTTCAATTGCATCAAAGAAAATTATGTCATATCAATCTCTGAGACATTTTGCATGAACTCCAATATTCCTATCTGCCAAAGTCCAAGAACAAAACTTCCGAATGAATATAAAGGGCCAAAAAATTATCAAATCAAAAGTCAAATGGCAGGGAAAAAAGAAGAAAAATATTGCGTTTGAGAAAAAGGAGAAAAACAAACAAAAAAGAACATAAAATCTAAAGTGCAAACTTACATTAGACAGATCTTGTGTTAAAAGAGGTGAGAAAATAAACAAAATATAAAATGCAGTTTGTTATTTATTTTCTTTTAACGTAAAAGAATCAGTATTTCAAGAATTGAAACATAAACAATTCCTTGGATGCTTCTTTCTGGATTACCCTTCAAAACTTTTGGCATACTTCTATTACAAGAGATGCTGATTAAGATGGCCTATCAATTCCATCTAAATCTTATTCTCACAAAGTATAAGCGCACAGTTAAACATATTTAAAATGGCAATCTTTAGTCAAGAAATCTGTAATCTCCGGAGAAGGAAAGAGGTTTGGAACACCGATAAAACACACTCGAATTAATCATCTTTAGACAAGATTTGAACATTAAACATACTTAAACGAGACAAAAGCTAATACAAAGATGATATAGTACCGGACTGATCGTGAAAACAATACTGTTACTAACAATCAGACACAGTACAGAGTATACACATGTAAACAAAGTTAAACAGCTTTTCTAATTAACTTGATATAAACACAAAATCTTCAATCCGCGGAGTAAAAATAATTCATAGAAAACTCCTTTCATCTTGGCGAAGAGAAAAGGGAATTGTTATAATATATATATATATAGATTTCAAAAAAAACAAAAAAAAAAAAACTTGATAATCTAGTCACAGGCTTTTTATGCATACATTACAACTACTTGCAAGTCGCAATTGGAAAAAAAAAAAAAAAAAAAAAAAACATAATGCAGCTCAAATCGCAACCAAAATATAGATTAAAACAAGAAAGCGATCAAAATCGTCAAAATAAATAAGTTTTATGATCATAATAACAATATTCATTAGAAAATAAAACATACCATTGATGCAAAGAGATGCCAGAACTGAAATAAGGATCCAGAGAGGGAAGGAAACGAAGAAGATTAACACCTAAGTCTACCAATGTAAGAACGAATACGTTGAATACAAAGGCAAAAGTAGGCAATTGTAAAGTCTCTAGAGAATAGAGAGAGAAAACTTAGGAAGCTTGTATTGTTGGCATATAACAGCAAAATCCGCAGAAGAAGCGAGGAAGAAGAAACCAAAAAAATTGTGGAGATATGTTTAATTAAAGACTTTTTCTTTTTCTATTTTTTTTTTTTAAATATATATATACATATATATAAAAGGGGAGATTATAAAATTAAAGATATAAATTTATTATTAAAATAAAATAAAAATGAATATATGCTTGGTGTTGGATAGTGGCCGGTGGGGGAAAAGAGACATGGTCCCCACTTTCATTTACATTAATACCCTTGGCTTGGTTCTTAATTATCGACATTTATTGTGCCCTGACAATTTTGCCCTACATTGGTTTATCCGGTGCAAAACCGGGCTTGTAACTTAGGCTCGAAGCTTGAAATAAAGCCCGAGGACCAATTCAGCCCAATTATTATACTTCTTTAAAAAAATGGATAATGGGACCCATCGTTGATTCCTTCGAGGTGTATAGCAAACTTATTTGCACTACGACAATAAACATTACATTTAAATTTTCTGTGATTTTTTTTTTATTTAACTGCAGTTGAATAGTTATTTTTCAACTTTAATTAATTTAAAATTTTGTTTAAGAAATTTTTTTTATTTAACCAATAGATTGTTAGTAAATTGAAATAGGTGTAGAATCTTTTAATATATATACATATATATATTTTGATATTATTTAAAATATTAATAAAATTAAAATATGTGTTTATTTAATTAATTTTAAAAATTAATATTTTTTTTAAAAAAAATAAATATAGGAAACAAAATTAGTTATTTATTTGAGAAAAGTGACATGGTATAATATTTGAAAAATTAAAAAATATAGATTTGATTTTTTCAAAAAGAAAATGTATTTCAAATAAATACAATTTTTAGAATAAAAATATGTAGCTTATTTCTTAATAAAACATAATCCACGAACGTGCCCCTTGTTTTGCCTCTAAAAAAAAAAAAAGACAAAAAACAAGAGGCCACAATCACTCCTTTGACTCCTTTTGTTCTTCGAAACATTGAAAAATAAATTTTACCAAAATAATAATAACAATACAAAAGAGAAACGCCACATTTGGGTTCTTCTCTAAAATAGCCCTGATTTAGTTTTAAAAAATAATAATAATAAACTTTATGAAAAACCTATAATTTTTTATATATAGGTAAAAAAAAAAAAAAAAATGTCGTGTGTGTGTATATATATGTATATGCATATTATACATATGTTATCATAAAAAACGCACATTAATTGTGAGTGTTTCAGTAAAAAAGAAATTAAAAAATAAAATTATGGTCATTTTGGACAAAAATCCCTCCCTCTCTATCCTCACTGCATGAAAACTGAAACATGGCCATTTTTTCTGACCTCCTTCTCCCCATTTATCTATTTAGGTCTTTTAGCCCAGTCTTGGCATTTTTATTATTATTGATGTTATGCTTTAGTACCTATTACCTTCTGGTCTTGATTACTTTACGCTCCCATACAGAATTATATACAGAGAATTGATTTATTCTATTCTCTAATACTGAGCTTTAAACTCAACCTATGGCTCTACAATGATCTTCCCAGTAGCATGTCCTTCGATAGCCTTTGTCCAAGCATCTTCAGCCTTGCTCAGAGGATGTTTTGAATCTATTATGGCCTTGAGCTTTCCTTCTTTCAACAACCCAACAAGATAATCCAGGTTCTCCTCTTTGGGTACGCAGAGCATTGGCAGTAACTGCTGCTTGGACAGTGTCAGTTTCTTGACAGCATACGTGCAGAAGGCGCTTGGGCCAGGAGTGAGATCTATGACCTTCCCTCTTTCGCTCAGATTAGGCTGAAATGTTGACCACGGAATGCCAGTTGCACAGTGGATCACAGCGTCATACTTCTTCCCCGACGGACTCTTGAGAGCTGCTCCCTCTGGAGTCTTGTAATCGATGGCTTCATCAGCTCCCAATAAGCTCTTAACAAACTCTACATTCCGTGCTCCACACGTGGCCGTCACGTGGATGTTCCCCAGCTTCGCTAGCTGGACTGCAAAATGACCCACCCCACCAGACCCAGCTGTAACCAGAATGTTCTTCTGCGAATCACTGCCGTCAAGCTTTACACCGGCATCCTGGACGAGGGCCTGATAAGCTGTGAGACCAGCCAGTGGAAGGGCTGCACCCTCGGCAGCTGATACTTCGGGTGGTCTGAAAACCGTCAAGCTCTCTTTAGCCACAGCATATTCTGCTAATCCGCCGCCATACTGACAACCCAAATCCAAACACAATACTAAAGATTCAACAACATATACATATGGGAGGAATTGAAGAGCCATTATTATACAATGGCACCACCCAAGTAATTGGGCACAGTCATCAATCACTGCATGACATAATCTGATTCAATATATCACCTACCATGAAATTAAGAATAGCCACAACCTTGTCCCCAGGTTTGAATTTTTGCACTCCTGGTCCAACTTCTACAACCTCTCCTGCAAGATCGACAGCTGCACAAGCACAACCCACCAAAAAAGAAAAGGAATTTGTAAGATGAGAAACATCAATGATACTGGGGATGGTAGCTAGGATTCTTTGCGCTGGTTTCAAGGTTTTTTCTTTAAATCGAGCTTGAGTGATCTTCACAAATGCACCCAGATTTACTTTGATAAGAAAAAAAAAAAAAAAACATTTCCAGGAACTTAATTTACAACAATACACGTTCCTCTATGAAGCAGAAAGTATAAAGAGAAATAAGGGATATACTAGCTCATAAATAATACCACAGCAGTAAGTTAGCAAGTCCGTATAACCAAAGGGATTGAGAACTAACACTGATAGCTGCAGATATATACAGCAAATCATTACATAAAAAAAATACTTTTGATGGGATGTAGACCGCAATTTTCTTTGTTAATTCAGTGAAAATATGTATAGCTGGTCCAAGTTTCCCACTTACCAGGTGTACAAGGGAATTTGCGAGGTAAAAAAGGGCGCCCAACACCTTTCTGCATTCTACAGTCAACAGCATTCAAGCTTATGGCCTCCAATTTCAGCAAGACCTCACCTTTGTATGGTGTGGGTACAGGAACTTCAACATGCTGCAAGAAACAAAAAAATGGATACAAGAGGCCATAATTTTTCTAATCATTGGAGTTGCCAAATTTGGAAGGAACCCGAAAAAGAACTCGGAAAGGGAAAAAAGAAAAGAAGGGAGATTGAACTTACCTTCAAACCAGCAGCTCCACCACCATAGGAATCATACTGAACCGCATGCATAATCTTCTCCGCCATGGTAAAGGTACTCCTTGCAACTTTTCTCATCCAGATAAAACTTCAAACTCAGCTTTCTTTTTGGTGTGCAATCACTCGTTGAGGCCCTTTTTATCATTAACGTTCTCGTCATTTTGAAGTCAAATAAAGTAACGTGATTACATATCGTTGTGGACAAATCAAAACACCAATTTCCCAAATTGGGAGCAATTTTTTTTTTCCCCCTTTGTTTCACTCGTTTTTATTTCTTTCATTCAAAGCTGCTAACGTGCCTCTTCTATGATCTCTTGAAGTTATGGCCACAAGTGTCTCTTTGACAAGGAAAAAGAGATTAGTGGACACAAAGCCCTCCTTTGAATCCAGAAAAGTAAAAGGAAACGAAATGCAAGTTGAATTGCATGAAATAAATGTTAGGAGCATTTGGGACTTTTCAATAAAAAATTTATGTTGCGTAACACACTATTTTAAAGGACTATTTTTGTCCAGTTCTATTAAGTTAAAACAAACTAAACCTCTGTTTAAAAAAGACAAAATTAATTTATTTTCATATTAATCCCAACTTATGATTTAGAAAAAAAAAAAATAAAGAAAAAAAAAATCAATTATTCAAGTTAAAGAAAAAAAAAATTATATTTATTTAAAATGACATTACCTTAAAGTTTGCAATACTTGTAAAAATGTGCAAATAATTACATAGATAATATAAATGTTGAACGAAAATCCCATTAAATATGAAAAAAAAAGATAATAATATTATAGGATAAGAAATTTAAATTAAATTTATTAATAATTAAAATATAATAATATATTATAGGAAAATTGATGAATTTAGTCACAAACTTATTTTCTAGTTACAAGTATTGTCCTAGTAATAAAGGCCCAAAAATAGAGTACAACAAAGCCCACCCAGTGCCCATTTAATTTGCTATAGCCTGCAGCATTTCCAACGACTAGAGGGTATCGAACCCGCGATCCTTTGGAAAGGGGGTGCACTTGTGCCACTCGACCAAGGCTCCTTTGACAAAGTCATTTTGATATTTGCACAAAAGACTATTTTTTGTCCCACATCGTATTTGTATACAATATTGGTACTATTTCTTGTATTTATATACTAGTGCTTGCTTGCAGAAAGAGGTATAATGTTGTGGACCCTTTAACTTTAATTATTTTCATTTTGACTTCTTTATTATTTGTTGACTAAAGCATCAGAGGGGCTTAAGGGACTTTCTACTCTTTCGGCTTTTTGTCGAAAGAACTTCACGAAGGGACCATTTAACTTAACTGCATCAATCCCAAACAATTAATTTTTAAGTTGAGGATCCTCAACTTTTTTTTCGGTATTGTAACTATGATTCTTTTGGTCAATAATTACCAAATTCTAGCCAAGTCAACTATAATTAACTAATTCTATCATTTTATCAGGGGTAAAATAGTCATTACAATAATTAATATATATATATATATATATATTTTAATATTAAATCAGAAAACCAAAAAAAAAAAAAAGAAAATTTTTCCCCACTCTTTTCCACCCCATCCACTCTCCTCTCTTCCCTCCATCTTTCGCCTGCGTTTGGGAAAGAGGGAACATCAAAGAAAGTGCAGAAGAATGGCAACTGTGCTTGATATTGCTGAGATTACTACAACTGCTGATTCACTCAGTCCTGGCCCTCTATTGGACTTCTCTTTACAGCTCTGAAGAGGGCTTCCACAAAGCTGCAAATTTCCAATAAATGCATCTGCAGGCCAACGTGAATATCTCTTGTCCAATTTTCCTTCAAGATTGTTGTAAGAGAGGTTAAGTCTTCCCAAGCTACTCATTTGAACAACTTGAGGAGGGATTTCTCCTGCAAGCTCATTGTGAGAAAGATCAAGTTCTTCAAGTTTGGACAATGTCCCAATGGAAGATGGTACTGGACCAGTAAGGTTATTATAACTCAAGTCCAGGATACTTTGGAGATTCTGTAAATTTCCAAGCTCACTAGGTATCTCGACACTGAAACTATTTCGAGCAAGCCGGAGTTCATAAAGTTTGTTCAGGCCACCAACGGTAGAAGGCATAGGACCAGAAATTTGGTTTCTGTCAAGAGTGTAAGGACATTCAGAGACTTTAGCTTACCAATTTCAGAAGGAAGAGTTCCATTGATGGCATTATCATTAATAGTAAAAATCAGAACCTTCGAACAATTGAATAATTCTTGAGGAAGAGATCCAGAAAAACGATTACACCTAATACAGGCAAAGTTCCAAGCCAAAATGGAACTGGTCCAGAAAGAAGGTTGTCATTGAGATTAAGATGGGTTAGTTTCTTGCAAAGAGAAAGCTGAACAGGAATGGATCAAGTGAGTGAGTGGGGAGGGGAGGGGGAAAAGATTTCTTTGTTTTTTTTTTTTTTTTAATTTGAAAAAAAAAAAATTTATTTTGATAACTATTTTACCCGATAAAATAATAGAATCAATCAACTATAGTTAATTTAGTTAAAATTTAGTAAATTCCAACTAAAAAACCATAATTACAAAATCGAAAAATAATTAAGTATCATCAACTTAAAAATTAATCGTTTGGGTCCATAATTGTAATCGAAAAATAAATTTGAGACTAAATCCATCAATTTTTCTATATTTCACGATAAAAAATAATAATATAAATTTTAAACATACAAAAGATAAAATCTTATAAAATTTCCACCAATAAAAACTTAAACCACTTCCCATAGCAAGAAATATGACTTTTCCAAACAAGTAAAAATCAAGACTCAAAATCATTCATCTTGGAAGTCCAAAGTACCTGCTACTAACGTTTTATTATTATTATTATTGACAACCTTTATATATACTGTAATTATTATTATTATTATTTTTTAAAAAACTAAGACATGAAATCAACATAAATACTTGGTTTTAGGGCTCCACTATGATCTTCCCCGTAGCATGGCCATCGATACTCGTGGCCCAAGCATCTTCACCCCTGCTCAGAGGATGCTTGGAGTCGATTATGGTCTTGAGCTTTCCATCTTTAACCAAGTTAACAAGATATTCCAGGTTTTCTCGTTTGGGAATCACAAGCAAGGGCACTAACTGCTTCTTAGACAGAGTTAGCTTCTTCAAGGCAAAAGTCCACATGGCACTTGCCCCAGGAGTGAGATCAATGACCTTCCCGTATACATTCAGATTAGGCTCGAAAGTAGACCACGGAATCCCTGAAGCACAATGGATTACCGCATCATATTTCTTTCCTGATGGACTCTTGAGAGCAGCTCCCTCTGGAGTCTTGTAATCAATAACCTCATCTGCCCCCAAGCTCTTAACAAAATCTATGTTCCGAGCCCCACAGGTAGCTGTTACATGTGTGTTGCCCAGTTTTGCCAATTGAACAGCATAATGCCCCACCCCACCAGAGGCAGCTGTAACAAGAATGTTCTTCTCTGGACCACTACCATCAAGTTTAACCCCAGCAGTCTGGGTGAGAGCCTGATGAGCTGTAAGACCAGCCACAGGAAGAGATGCAGCATCAGCGGCTGAAACTTCAGGTGGCCTCAGCACTGTTAGGCTCTCCTTAGCTACACCATACTCAGCTAATCCACCACCATTCTGCCATTTAAACTCACAGAAATCAGAACCAGGAAATTAACTTTAATTAGGGGATATCTTGTTTTTATTATCATGTACAAAATGCCTATATAAGAACATGACAGACTGCAAATCAACTCCTCAAAACAGATAGGAATAAGAAACAGTTGGTCCCTGATGTAACAAAATGTGAAATATACGACTTACCCGAGTATTAAGCATCGCCACAACCTTATCCCCAGGTTTGTAATCTTTTGCTCCAGTTCCAACTTCCACTACCTCTCCTGCAACATCTGTTGCTGCTCCAAGCGTCCCCCAGAACAATAGAAAGAGAACATTTAGGTTAGCGTTAAGCATGTTTCTCTGGTCACCTCTTAGTGTAAGCAGACTAAATAATAGCCCCAAAGGCTTCAAGAAGCTATTCAGTGAACCAAGTTTACAACAAACAGAGGAGAGAAAAAGAATCATAAATAAAGATAAAGAGACTTCAGCATTCTTTAGATATTATGAACTTCAAGGAAAACAATACACAAGAGCATCTATTTCTTTATGGTGACTCTCAAGAATAAATTTGCAACTCCAGGATCCTGGAACTTAGTATGACAAATGTGTACATTTTTGCATGCCAAAAAGGAGAAAGAGCGATAGAAATTGAGAGGAAATTTACTATCAAGAAGTATCAAAAGATTGAAAAAAAAACAAAAAAAATAATAATGCAAACAAAGCCTCTAGTTAGAGAAGCAAGAAATGCAGCTAATCCTAACGGCAATAATTAATTAAAGTACTGGGTGAGTGAACTCCACAAATATTTCAATAATTCAATAAGACGATCAATATTCATAACGACATCATCAAATAACGAAAACTATAAATTAGCCAATAGCACGGAAACAAAGCTCAAATACAGAATAACAAAAGACAAAATTCAGAATTTCAGATAACAAAGTAAAACACAAACGCTTTGATTGGAGGAGGACTACAAAGAGAAACATTGGCTATGCCAATCAAAACTGGTAACCCTACAAGTTGTTAAGCTTACCTGGTATAAATGGAAACCTTCCAGGCAAAAGAGGACGCAACATGCCTTTCTGAATTTTCCAATCAACTGGATTCAAGCTTGTAGCTTCCAATTTCAGCAAAACTTCACCTTTATTTGGAGTTGGGACAGGAACCTCAACATGCTAGAAAAACAGACGGAGGCGAGGTAGAACTATCACTCTCATTAGACAAAAGATGCCAGCCATCAAACAGCAGAAAATAAAAATTTACAACCAAATTCCAATGTAAAATTTGACACAGTTAGGAGTATAAATTCAACCCTTTTAAAACATGTAGCAACTTAACATATCATAGCAGGAGGATATGTCCTGAGTTCAAATCTTTGCTATTATACGATTTGTTGATTATTTGGATCCTTGTTAAAAAAAAAAAAAAAAAAAAAATTAAATTCGTAGTCCGTCTGCTAAGAAAGCTTAAACTTGTATAAGCTATGCAATTTAACTAGATTTAACAAGAACCAAACAAACTATCCATTTCTATCGTAAGTTCTGTGCACGCGTGTAACCGTGAGAAAGGAAAAGACAGGTTCCTCTCCTGGTCATCAAATAGATAAAATCCACATGGAAGATTTTGATATGGAGCTAATACAAAATTGATATATTCTTCGACAACGTCATTGATGATCTGAAAGGCCTTGATTCAAATAACAGATACTCTACCAAACTCAAGAACAAGATGAAAAGCTTCAAAATACTCGGATTGCTGATAAACCCATGAAAAACCATGTTAAAATAAGCAAAAAATCCACGGTAAAAACCGAATTAAATTACCTTCAAACCGGCAACTCCACCGCCATATGAATCATACTGCAGCGCTTGCATGACTTTCCCAGCCATATTCTATCCTATTACACTCTGTAGCCACAAGAACTCAAGTTACGCTTAGGAATAGACCGATTGTTCGAGAAAGAGCAGGTAGATGAAAGCAATGGGAAATGAAAACCTGTTTTGGGTATCATATATAGAGGCAAATTGGCATAAATAGTCCCCAAACTATGGTCATTTGGCGACTTTGGTTCCTAAATTAATTTTTTAGTGATATTAGTCCCTAAATTATATTAAATTGTATGAAAATAATCTTTCCGTTAAAAATTTTGTTATCTTACCGTTAATTTTTTATTGAACCCGAGACTACACCATGGAAAGGTAATATTCTACCACTAGACCATTGGTGTTGAATGATTAAAAAGCTACAATTGTTTTATTTTAATGTTTAATCTTTTTTTTTTCTTTCTTTGCATTTTTTTCATATAATTATTTTTAATTATTATTAGATTTTTTTGAAAAATTATTTTAATTTTAGGACTTTACTAAATCTAAAACCGATGTGTTGACACGTAAAGAGTTAACACA